>RXID01015397.1:0-59960 GCA_005019695.1 Trichopus zeylanicus subsp. travancoricus
ACTATTATCTCTACTACTGCTACTACTATACAAGTACTGCTACTACTACTACCCACTGCCACTACAACTACGGCTACTACTGCTACAACGGCTACTACCATTACTACTCATAAAACTACTACTACTGCTACTACTGCCACAATTCATACTACTATTACTACTACTACTACTACTAATCCTACAGCTGCTGCTGCTACTACTACTAGGACTGCTCTACTATTACTACCAATGACACTACTACTTCTACTACTACTACTATTATTGTTACAGCTAATACTACTACTGCTACTACTATGACTACTAATACTAATACTATTATTGCTGCTATTACTACTACTTCTATTATTACTACTTATGTTGGTACTACTGCAGCTACTACTACAATTGCTACTCCAACTACTTGTTCTGCGGTAGCAACTACTAGTAATACTGCTACTACTACTACTGTTGTTGCTAATACTACTACTGCTACTACTGCTAATACTGCCACAGCTACTTCTACTACTGCTACTAGTACTACTGCTAGTACTAGTACAACTACAACTACTACTATTACTATTACCACTAATAAAATTACTATTACTTCTACTGGTACTACTTCTACAACAACTTCTTTTTCTCGTACTGCTACTACCACTATGATTACTGGTACTACAACTATGACTACTGCTACTACTACTACAACAACTTCTATTGTTGCAACTTCTACTACTACTACTACTACCCCTGCTACTACAACCACTACTACTACTACTGCTACTACTCCAACAACTACTACAACAACAACTACTACTGCCAATGTTGTTGCTACGGCTACCGCTGCAACTACTACTTCTACTGCTACTGCTGCCACAACTATTGTTAGTACTACTGCAACTACTACTACTACTACTACTTCTCCTACTACTAACACTACTACCACTACTTCTCCTACTACAACTTCTTCCCCTACTACTACTGCTACAACTATTGTTACTGCTACTACTACTATTGCTACTACTACTACTAATACTACTACTGCTGCTACAACTGCTACCACTGCTACTACCACTGCTGCTACTGCTACTACTACAATTGCTATAATTGCTACTCCAGCAACTACTGGTACTAGGCCTCCAACTACTTCTCCTACTATTCCTACTACTACTACTACAACTACTACTAGTTCTACTACTACTACGACTATTACTTCAACAACTACTACAACAATAATTACTACTATTTCTCCTACAAATACTACTACTATTGCTACTACTGCTGCTGCTACTACTACTACTACTACTACTACTACTACTACTAGTACCGGTACTATTCCTGCAACTACTACTACTACGGCTATTACTGTGACTACAAATATTCTTGTTCCTACTACTACTACTACTACAACTTCTACTTATACTATTGCTGCTATTACTACTACAACTGCGAAAGCTACTACTGTTATTACTAATCCAGCTTCTACAACTACTGCTCATACTACTACAACTACTAATCCTGCTTCTACAACTACTGTTCATACTACTGCAAATACTACAATTATAACTACTACTACTATGGTAATTGCTACTACTACTGCTACTATTTCTACTACCACAACAGCTACTACTATTACTTCTACAACTACTACTACTTGTGCTATAACTACTACTACTATTACTACTACTACAGGTATTATTACTACAGTTATTGCTACCTCTACTACTATTTTTTCTACAACTACTTCTGCTATGACTACTGCCACATTTGCTACTACTGCTGCTGCTACTACTACAGCTAATTCGGCTACAACTTATACAACTACTAATGCTTCTACTGCTACAGCTACTACTACTAATTCCGCTACAACTTCTGCAACTACTAATGCTTCTTCTACTTCTATAACTACTACTACTACGACTACTACTATTACTACAATTTCCAATACTACTGCTACTACTACTGCTACTGCTACAACTACTACGACTACTGTTGCTGCTACTACTACCACCACTACTACTATTACTGTCGTTACTACCACTGCTGCTACTGCTACTACTTCTACTACAGGTACTGCTACTACTGCTACTACTTCTATTAATGTTTCCACTGCTAGTACTACTACTGCTACTGCTACTGCACCTATTACCACTACTGCATTTGCAACTACTACTCCTACTACAAAAACAAGTAGTACAACTACTACTTTTGCCACTGTTACTCAAACTGCTGCTACAACTACTACAATGACTATAACTACTGCTACTACTTCTAGTACTACTATAACTTCCACTACTACTACTACCACTACTATTGTAGCTACTGATACTATTGCTACTTCTTCTATTACTACTACGACTACTACTACTGCTACTCCCACTACTAGTACCGCTATAGCTACTCTACTAATGCAACTACTACTACTACTACTACTACTACTACTACTACTACTACTACTACTACTACTACTACTACTGTTGTTACTATTGTTGCTACTGTTGCTACTACTACTATACTACTACTACTACTGCTTCTACTAGTACAACAACTACAACTACGATTGTTACTGTTATTACGAATACTACTACTGCTCCTACTATTGGTACTGCTCCTGCAACAACCACTGCTACTACTACTAGTACTACTACAACTACTACAACTACTGCTATTTCAAGTACTGCTACTACTACTACAACTACTACTAGTACTACTCCTGCGGCTACTACTACTCCAAATCCTACTTCTACTACTGCGACTACAAATGTTCCTGCTCTTAATACTACTGCTGCTACAATTGCTACTACTACTACTGCTCCCGTTGATGCTACTACTATTGCTATTACTTCTACTACTGCTACTGCTACTCTTGCTTCTAAAACTACCGGTCATACTATACCGCTACTACAACTATAACTACTACTACTCAGGCAACTACTGCTACTACCCCTAGTACGACTAGAGCTACAACTAGTATTATTACTACTACTGCTGCTGCTGCTACAACAACAACTACTACTGCTATTACAACTACAACTATTATTACAATGGCTACAACAACTATTGCTGCTACTTTTACTACAACTTCTAGTGCTACTACTACTGCTACTACTATTACTACTTCTAATACTACTAGAACTATTACTAATACTTCTACCACTACTACTAGTACTAGTACTACTACTACTTCTACTACTACTATTACTAATGCTAGTACTACTACTGTTGCTATTGCTACAACAACTCAACTATAACTACAACTAATGCGACTACTACTGCCACAACTACTGCTGCTACTGCTACTACTACTACAACTTCTACTGACGCATCAACTGCTACTGCTACTACAGCTTCTGCTAGTACTACTGCTCCAAGTACATCAACTATTACTACTACTTCTACTTCCACTGCTACTACTACTACTACTTCTCTTACTACTAATACTAGTACTATTACTTCTCCTTGTACTGCTACTTCTATCCCTACTACTTCAGCTACAACTATTGTTGCTACTGCTACTACTATTGCCATAACTACTACTGCTACTACTTTTGCTACTGCTGCTACTACTGCTACTACTACTGCTATAGCTGCTACCACTGCTACAATTGCTACTATAGCTACTACTGCAACTGCTCCTACCACTACTTCTCCTACTATTGGTACTACTACTTCTACTACTGCTATTAAAATATTGCTACTACTCCTTCTGCTACTGCTGCTACTACTACTGCTACTACAACAATTTCTCCTTCGACTACTACTATTGCCAATACTCCAGCTACAACTACTGCTACTACTACAATTTCTCCTACTACTACTACTACGGCCAGTACTTTAGCTACTACTACTGCTACTACCACTAGTACTACTACTACTGCAACTACAACTACTACGACAACTACTACTAATATGACTACTCCAACAGCTACTACTACTTCTCCTGCTGCTACTATTGCGGCTGCAACTACACCTAGTACCACTACTATTTCTACGACGACTACTATTATTTCTACGACGACTGCTACTACAGCCACTACTACAACTACCAATACTGCAGCTATTACTACTATAGCTACTACTACCACTACTACTACTACTATGACTAGTACTACTACTACTACTAAAGCTACTACTATGTCTACTTGTACTACTATTACTGTTGATTCTACTATTACAGCTACTACAACTACCACGACTAATACCGCTACTTCTATGACAATCACTACTACTATTAATACTACTACCGCTACTACTCCGACTACTACCATATTGCTACTACTTCTACAACTATTACTTCTACTACTACTACTACCGATACTAGTACTAGTACTATAACTACTTCTACTGATACCACAACCACCATTTCTCAGACTATTTCTGCTACTAATCCTACTACTACTACAATTGCACCTACTACTACTCCTAGTACTATTGCTAGTACAACTACAATTGCACCTACTACTACTACTCCTACTACTACTTCTTCTTCTTCTTCTGCTACTACTAGTAATGCTATTACTGCTACTAATGCTATTCCTACAATTGCTACTATTGCTTCTCCGATTAGTAGTACTACTATGACAACTACTACTACTATTGCTACTACTAGTATTTCTACTACTACTACAACTGATACTCCTACAACAACTACTACTGCCACTATTGCAGCTGTGCTCCTACTACTAGTATCATTACTACTACTATTGTTACACCCACTACAGCAACTACTACTTCTACAACTACAGCTACAATGACTGCTACTACTACTACTACAACTCCCACTACTGCTATGACTACTGCTACTCCTACTACACCAACAACAACAACCACCACAACAACAACAACAACAACTACTAGTAGTAGTAGTAGTAGTAGTAGTAGTAGTAGTAGTAGTAGTAGTAGTAGTAGTAGTAGTAGTAGTAGTAGTAGTAGTAGTAGCACTAATTCTACTTCAACTAGTCCTACTACCCCTACTACTATTATAATTACTACTATTACTATAGCTACTATATCTACATCTCCTCCAACTACTACAACTGCATCTACTACAGCTACTACTACTACTACAACTCCCCTTAATAGCATTACTCCGACTACTGCTACTACTACTTCTACTAGTACTACTACTACTACTACATCTACTACAACTACTACTAGGGATATAATTGGTACTACTACTGTTATAGCTGTTATTGTCTACTACTACTACTCTTACTTGAACTACAATGACAATAATTACAATAATAACTACTGCTACTACTACTACGACTACTACTACTACGACTACTACTACTAGTATTATCACTACTACTAATGGTACTAGTACTACTGCAGCTACTACTACTACTAGTGTCAGCTCTACTACTACTACTCCTACTAATCCAACTACTACTGCTACTGCTACTACTTCTGCAACCACTTCCACTAATACAGCTACTACCACAAAAACTACTACTAATACTACTGCTACTGCTATAACATCTACTGTTACTACTACTACTACTTATCCTGCTACTGCTACATATACTCCTACTAGTACTATTACTGCTACTACAACTACAACTACTAATCCTCCAACTACTACTACCGGTATTACTACTGGAACTATAGCTATTACTGCTACTGCTACTACTTGTACTATTAATTATATTGCTATTTCTACCGCTACTACTGCTACTACTCCTACTTCAACTATTACCCCCACTACTGCTACTAGAACTACTGCTTCTACTACTAGTACTGCTACTACTACTACAACTATTACTACCATAACTGCTACCACCACTACTACTACAACTACTACTTCCCTTACAGCTACTACAATCGCTGCTACTGGTACTACAACTACTTCTACTGCAACTACTTTGACTACTACTACTACTACTCCCACTACTACTACTCCTACTACTATTGCTATAACTGTGATTACTCCTACTTCAACTATGACTACTACTATTGCTACTGCTGCTACCACAACTATTACTACTACAACTATTGATACGACTACTGCTACTACTACTACTACCACAACAGCTAGTGCCACTGCTACTAGGGCTTCTGTTATAACTAATACTACTTGTACTGCTAGTACTACTGCCATTACTGCTATTACTGCTACGACTGCTGCTACAACTACTATTGCTACAAATACTGCTGCTACTACTGCTACTACTGTTACTACTGCGACTATTACTGCTACTACTGCTACCACTACTACTCCTACTACAACTGCTACGACTGCGACTGCAACTGTGACTACTACAACTACGATTACTACTACTTCTACTACTATTACTACTACTATGGCTACTACTACTGCAACTACTACTACGACTATCGCTACGACTACTAGTTCTCGTACTGGAACCACCACTGCGAGTAATATTGCTACTACTATGACTGCTACTACTAATACGACTACAACAACAACAACAACAACTACTGCTACTACTAATACGACTACAACAACAACAACAACAACTACTGCTACTTCTGCCACCACTATAACTACTACAACTTCTCCTGCCACTATTAGTACTACTCGTACTACTACTACTTCTACTAATATTACCATAACTTCTCCTAAAACTGCAACTATTGCTGCTACTGCCATTACTGTTAGACCTACGACCACTACATATCCTACTACTACTAACGCTACGACTACTACTACTATTGCTGCTACTATTACAATTAGTACTACTACGACCACTACTACTACTAGTACAACTCTTACCGCTACTGCTACTACTACAACTCTTACCGCTACTACTACTCATAATACTAATACTACTATTGCTACTACTACTACTATTGTTGGTATTGCTACTATTACTAATACTACTTCTATTGCCTCATAACTCTCACTCCTCCTCCTCCTCCTACTACTACTATAACGCCTCTTGCCACAACTACTCATAATACTACTACTACTGCTGCAACTACCACTATGACTACTATTACTACTGCAACAACTACAATTTCTACTACTACTGCTATAGCTACAACTACAGCCAAAAATACTACTTCTACTACAACTACTACAGCTAGTACTACTACTGCTACAACTGCTACTAATCCTACTCCTACTGCTACTATTGCTTCAGCTAAAATACCAGCTACAACTGCTGCTACGAAAACTTCTATAGTGTCTACTACTACTGCTACTACTACTTCTACTACTTTTGCCACTACTACTATCACTACTACTGCTACTATTATGACTAAAACTGCCACTGCTAGTCCTACTACAAGTATTACTACTACTACTACTATTCCTACTACTATAACTGTGGCTCCGACTACTACTACTTCTAGTACTACACCTACGCTTCTACTACTACTAAAACTACTAAAACTGCAATTGGCACTGGTAATACTACAACTGCTACTACTACTACTGTTGCTGCTGCTACTTATTTTGCTATTACTACTCTTACTACTACTCATACTGCTACTATAACTGCTACAGCTCCAGCTACTACTACTACTAGTGAAACTGCTACTACCAATACTACTACTATTGTCGCTACTATTACTGCTTCTGCGACTACTGTTACTGCAACTACAAGTACTACTACCATTACTACTATGCCTACTACTCCTATTACTACTATTGCTACGACTACTGCTACTACTGCAACTGCTACTTCTACGATAACTCCTGCTGCGACTACCACTATGACTACTACTACGACTACAACAAAAATAAGCACTACTACTATCACCCCTACTACTACTACTATTAATACTACTACTATGACCACTACTACTACTTCTATTCCTACTAAAACTACTACTCCTGCTACAACCAACACTACTTTAACAATTACCTCAACCTCTACTATTGCTGCTGCTGCTATTACTACTATTTCCGCCACAACAACTACAACTACTCACACTACTACTACTACTACTTCCACAGCTACTAGCGCTACTGCTACTACTACTACTACTACTACTACTAGTACTATTGCTATTACTGCCACTACTGCTACTACTACAGCTTCTTCTTCTCCTACTACTACTACTACCACAACTAGTACTACTGCTACTCTTGTTACAACAACTACTATCGTGACACCTGCTAGTACTGCTAGCACTACTACTACTATTATAACGACTACTACTATTATCACTACTACTACTACTACTCCCCATACTATTATTATAGCTGCTGCTACTATTGCTGCTGCTACAACAACAACTTCTCCCACTCCAAATGCTACTGCAAATACTATTTTTGTTACTACGACTGCTATTGCAACTACTACCGCCAGTTCTGCTACCACAACCACTACCACTACCACTACTACAACCACTACTACTACCACTACTATAACCACTACTGCTACTCTTAATACAACTACAACTACTGTTACTACTATAACTTCTACTATTACCACTACTACTACTTCAGCTGCTACTGCTACTACAACTACTAACACTGCTACAACTACTACTAGCACTGCTATTGCCACTACTACTACTACTTCCAATATTACTGCTACTTTTTCCAAAACTGCTACTTCTACTATAACAACTACAACTACGACTACTGTTATTTCTACTACTATTGCCACCACTACCGTTGCTACTGCTACTACAAGTGGAACTACAACTAATCCTGCTACTACAGTTGCTACTACTACTACATTTTCTGCTACTACTATTACTACTGCTGCTACTGCTACTGCTACTACCAGCACTACTGTCACCACAAATAATACTGCAGCTGCTTCTACTGCAACTATAATTATTGCTATGGTTGCTGCTGCTACAACTACAACTTTGACTACAACTTCTCCCACTACTACTAGTACTACTACTACCGCTATTACTTCTGTTATTGTTATTATTGCTACTACAACTGTTAGCACCTCTACTACTTTGACTACTGCTATTACAACAACTACTACTATTGTTATTACTACTACAAGCTACTCCGGCTTCTACTACTACTATTACTACAACTACCATTATGGCTTCAACAACTACTACACCTACTACTACTACAACAACTACAATGACTACTAACACTACTGATCCAACTACTACTTCAGCTACTTCTACTACTACTACTACTACTATTACTGCTACTACTACTACTATGACTATAACTGCTACTATAACTACTTCTCACACTACTACTACAACTACTGCTATTACTATTACTTCTACTACTTCTACTACTACCACTACCACTACTGCCGCTACTACTAACAAAACACTACTAATTCTACTTCTACTAGTACTACTTCTACTACTATTAAAGCTACTACTACTAGTACTACTTCTCCCACTACTAATTCTACAACTAATACTACTTCTATTTTTGTTCCTACTACCACCACCACCACCACCACCACCACCACCACCACCACCGCTACTACTACTCTTAAGAACACTACTAATACTATTGCTACTACCACTACTACTAATGCCACTGCTACTACTGCTACGGCTACTTCTACTACTTCTACAACTATTACTACTACTAACAATGCAACTACAACTGCTACTGCTACTACTACTGCAACAACCACTACTAACTCTGTCACTATTGCTACTACTACTTCTGCTTCTGCTACTACTGTGACACTACTGCAAGTACTGCTATGACTACTACTACTGCTACTACTACAACTACTACTGCTACTGCTATGACTACTGCAACTGCTACTACTGCTACTAGTACTATTACAGCAACAACTATAAGTACTACTGCTGCTGCTGCTGCTATTACTACTACTACAACTGCTATTACTCCAACTACTACAACTACAACTACTACTGCTCCTACTTCTACTACTACCACTACAACTACTACTACAACTACAACACTACTACTCCTACAATACTACTTCTCCTACTACTACAACAACTACTTCTACTGCTACTACTATTACAACTACTACTACTACTACTATTGCTACTACTACTGCTACTATTACAACTACTACTACTACTCCTACAGCTACTACTGCTACTACTGCAACTACAACTATGACCACTACTACTACTGCTGCTACTATTACTACTATTGTGCTACTGCTACTACTACCACCACCACAGCTACTACTATAACTACAATTGCCACTGCAACTACTACCACTACTACTAGTCCTACTACTACTACGACAACTACTACTGCCCCTACTAATACTCCTACTACTATAACAACAACAACTACTGCTACTATTACTCATAATAACAACTACTACTATTACTACAACTTACTACTACTCCTACTACTACTACTACTATTATTACTTATTACAACTACTATTGCTACTACTATGACTACTACACCTACTACTCCTCCTGTTGCTGCTATGGCTACCACTACTACTGATACAACTGAGACTGCTACTACTACTATTATTACTACTATTACTACCACTCCTCCTACTACTACAGCAACCACCACTACTACTACTGCTACTACTCCTACAATTATCACTAGTACTACTAATGCTAATGCTACAACTACTAAAAGTACTTCTGTTACAACTACTTCTATTAATACTACTGCTACCACTACTACCAGAACTAATACTTTTTCTACTGCTACAACTACTGCCAAAACAGCTACAACTACTACTACTATCACTACTACCACAACTGCTACTACAAATACTACTACAATACTGCTACTATTGCTGCTACTGCTACTACTCTTGTGCTTCTACACTTGCTATCACTAATACTGCTATTGTGACTATTGCTACTGGTACAACTATTGATACTACTACTGCTGCGACTACTACCACTGCTACTCCTCTTACTACTACTGCAACTACTACTATTGTTAGTACCACTACTACCACTACTACTACAACTCCAGCTAATACTACTACTACTACTACTCCTCCTAGTACAACTATTACCGCTACCATTTCTACTATTGCTACAGCTACTTCAGCTACTACAACAATAACAACTACTACTACTTCTACTCCTACTACATCTGATGCTACTAGTACTAGAATCACAATTAATACTACTACTACTATTGCTTCTACTAGTACTAATTTTGCTACTACTTCCACTACCATTACTACCATTACTATTGCTACTACTACAACAACAATAACTACTACTACTACTGTTGCTCCTACTACTACTGCTGCTTCTAATAATGCAACTGCTACTACTACTACTGCTACTATTACAACTACTACAACAATAATTACTAATGCTGCTGCTACTACTACCACTACTACCACTACTAAAACTGCAACTACTACTACTATTACACCAGCTGCTACTACTACTACTACTACTACCACTACTACAACTACTACTACTGCTGCCACTACTACAACTGCTACTAGTACTACTACTGCAATTGCTATTACACCTACCATGACTGCTACTGCTACTACACCTATTGCTACACTGCAAATACTCCTACTTTTACAACTGCTACTACTCATACCACTACTATTACTACTACAACTACTGCCGCTGCTATTACTACTCCTCCTACAACTATTACTACTCCTACTACTCTTCTACTGCTACTACTACTTCACAATACTACTACTACTTCGACTACTACTTTCACTTCTACTAATACTATTGCTACTATGACTACCACTACTACAACTTACTACTACAACTGCTACTACCACTGCTACTACTCGTACCACTACTACTACTACTACAACAACTGTTGTTGCTGCTGCTACTCCTACTACAACTATTGCTTCTCCTACTACTCCTTCTACTACTACCACTACTTCACAATACTACTACTACTACTTTCAGTTCTACTAATACTATTACTACTACGACTACCACTACTACAACTTACTACTACAACTGCTACTACCACTGCTACTAGTCTACCTACTACTACTGCTATTACTACTTTTGCTACTACTAATACTACTGCCACTACTGCTACCACTACTACTACTACTATTGCTATTACTAGTACTACTACATCTAATACTATTGCCACTGCTACTACTACCACTACTACCACTAACACTACTGCCACTACTATTACTACTACTACACCTACTACAACTACTAATACTACTTCTCCTACTACTATTATTATTAGTACTACAACTATTGCTATCACTACTACCACTACTACTTGCTGTTGATACTACAACAACTACTGCAAATACTACTACCACTACTACTACTATCACTACTACTACTACTCCTCCTACTACTACAGCTATTATCACTGCTACTATTGTGACTACTGCTATTCCAACTACTATTACTACCACTACTACTCCTCCTACAACTACTTCTACTTCTACTAATACAATTACTACTACCACTACCACTACTACAACCTACTACTATAACTGCTACTACTACTGCTACTACTCCCCATATTACTATTGCTATTACTACATTGGCCACTACTAATACTACTGCCACTACTGCTACTACTACTACTACTACTATTACTGCTTCTACTACTACTACACTTCCTGCTACTACAATTGTTACTACTACTATTATTACTATTAGTACTACAACAACTATCGCAACTACTATGACTACTGCTATCACTACAACCACTACTACTTGCTACTACTACAACAACGACAATTGCTACTACTACTACAATAACAATTGCTGCTACTACTACCACTACTATTACTATCACCACCACCATTACTACTACTACGGCTGCTATCACTGCTACTATACTACTACTACAACTCTCACTCCTGCTACTACTACTACTACTCCTTCTGTGACTACCTCTCCTAATACTACTACTTCTACAACTACTATTAGTACCACTATTGTTATTACTACTATTACAACCACTACCACTACTACTACTCCTTCTCCTCCTCTTGCTACTACTACTGCTACCGTTGCTACTACAACTAGTACTACTATAGCTACTACTACTATATCTTTTGCTACTAAAGCAACTCCTACTACAATGATTGCTACTGCTACTTCTACTACAGCTACTGCTGCAACAAATGCTACAATAACTGTTATTGCCGCTACTACAACAACTACTACTACTCCCACTATTACTACCACTACTACTACTACTACAATAACTCCTACTACTAGTACTACTCATAATACTACTACTACTACTACTTCGACTATTGCGAATGCTACTGCTTCTACTGCTAATACTACTTCTACTACTACTACTACTACACTATAACTACTACCACTAAGACTACTACTACTACTCTCACACCACCTCCTCCTACTACTACTATAACTCCTACTGCCACTACTACTCGTAATACTACTACTACTGCTGCAACTACTACTGATGAAACTACTACTCTGACTACTACTATAACTATAATGACTATAATTACTACCAAGACAGCTATAGCTACTAATATGGCTAAAACTCCCACTACTACTACTACTATAGCAAGTACTACTACTGCTGCAACTGATGCTAATGCTACTGCTATTGCTATTATGGCTTCTGCTAAAATAATTGCTACAACTGTTGCTGCTACAACTTCTATCGCGATGACTACTTCTGCAATGACTGCTGCTAGTACTTTTGCTACAACTACTGCAACTACTACTATTCCTACTACTACTCCAACTACTACTATTACTACTACTAGTACTACAACAACAACTACTACAACAACAACAACTACTACTACTACTACTACTACTATTCGTACTGCTACAACTGCTGCTATGACTACTACTACTACTCCTCCTCCTAATGTTTCTACAATTGCTTCTACTACTACTAAAACTACTACTACTGCAATCGCTACTAATAATACTGTAACTACAGCTACTATCCCTTTCGCTACTACTACTTCATCGACAACTACAACTATTACTACAATTACTACTCCTACTCCTACTCATACTCCTACTACAACTGCTATTACTCTAGCTAGACTACTACTACTACAACTACTACTACTAATACTGCTACTATTGTTGCTACTACTACTCCTTTCGCTACTACTATTATTGCTACTACTAGTACAGCTACCACTACTACGGCTGCTACTACTGCAGCTGCTACTACTACTACTACGACAACAGCTACTACTACTACTACTACTTCTACTCCTACTACTATTACTATACGACTGCTACTACTATTACCACTATGACAACTACTACGGCTACAACAACAACAACAACAATAACAACAACAACTACTACCACTACTACCACTCCTACTACTACTACTACCACCACTACTACCACTCCTACGACTACTACTTCTCCTCCTACAACTACCACTACTACTTCTACTACTACTACTATTACTACTACTACTACTACTGCTACTACTACTACTACTGCTACTACTACTACAATAACAACAACAACAACTACTACTACTACTATTATTTTTACTATTACTATTGTTTATACTACTATAACAACTACTAGTGTACTAGTACTATTACTATACTACTACTACGGTTGCTAACGCTCCTACTACTTCTACTTCTACTACTACAGCTACTAATATTAGTACTACTACTACATCTACTACTACTACTACTACAACAACAACAACTACTATTATTACTACTATTACTATTACTCCTACCATTACTACAGTAGCCATTACTACAACTACTACTGCTATTGCTCTAGTTGCTACTAATACTACTATAACTACTGCTACTTCTACTAGTCCTACTATTACTACTAGCACTACAAATGCTACTGCTACACCTACTACTGCTTCCTATACTACTACTACTACTACTACTCCTCCTCCTCCTCCTGCTACTACTACAACAATTGCTATGACTACTTTACTTTTGCTGCCGCTACTGCTACTACTACTACTATTACCACCACTATTGCTACTACTACTGCAAATACTACTATAACAACTGCTACTACTGCTAGTGCTACTAGTATTGCTATTTTTCCTACTTCTAATAGTACTATTACTGCGACTACTGCTATTGGTACTACTACAGATACTAGTACTTATACAACCACTACTACAACTACTACTGCTACTGCTATTATTGCTACTCCTACTACTACTAGTGCTACTACCATTATTATTGTTGTTGCTAATACTACTATTTCTACTTCAACCAAACTATTACTACTACTACTATTGCTACTATTGCTACTATTCTCATTCCTACTTCTGCTATTACTACTACTACTACTACAACAACAACTACTATTAATACTACTACAACAACGTCAACTACTACAGCTATTACTATTGCTGCTGCTACTACTTCTAGTACCATAACTTATGCTATGACTACTAGTACTATTACTACCATTACTACTACAACGACGACGACAACAAAAACTACTACTACTAATAATTATAACCACTATTGCTATTACTACTACCACTACTGCTACTACTACTGCTACTTCTACTAATGCAACTGCAACTACTACTATGACTACTATTATGCTACTACAACAACTACTACTATTATTGTTGCTGCTACTACAATTCATACTACTGCTACTATTCTAACTTTCACTACTACTACTGTTGCTACGACTCCTACAGCTATTGCTACTACTACTCCTCCTACTACTACTACTACTATTACTACTACTATTACTACTACTACAACAACTACTACTACTACCACTACTACTCCTCCTAGTAGCACTTCTACTTCTACCAAGACTATTACTACAACAACAACCACTCGAATAACTTAGTACTATAACTACTATTACCATTGGTATAACTCCACTTACTACTACTACTATTACTACTTCTCCTACAGCTAATAATACAGCTACTACTGCTACTACTACGATCACTATCACCACTACTACCACTACTACTACTCCTACTACTACAACAACTGTTACTACTACTTGCTACTACTAATACAACTACTACTGCTACTGCTACTACCACCACTACTACTACTACTACTATTGTTGCTACTAGCATTACCACTAGTACTACTATCACTACTATTACCATCATTACTACTACTCCTCCTACTCCTACTACTACTACTTTCACTGCTACTATTGTCACTATAGCTACTCCAAATACCACTACTGTTACTACTACTACTACTACTCCCGCTCCTACTACTACTACTATAACTACTCCCTCTACTACCACTTCTCCTAATACTACTACTATAACTGCTACTACTACTACTACTATTGCTACTACTACTGTTACTACCACTACCACTACTCCTCCTCCTCCTCCTCCTACCGTACTACCAAACCTACCATTGCAACTACTACTACTACTATTGCTACTGCTACTCCTATTTCTACTATAGCTACTAATGCTACTATCGCTACTACTACTCCTACTACTAGACTACTATGGATACTACTACTACTATTGCTACTATTATAACTACTATAACTACTGCTACTGCTACTACTACTACCAGTAATACTACTACTACTATCACAACTACTACAACTACAACTCCTACTACTACTATTGCTACTACTACTAATACTACAATGACTATTGCTAATGCTGCTACGGCTACTTCTATTGCTACTACTATTAATACTACTTTTACTATTAGTATTGCACTACTACTACTACTACTACTATGACTACTACTAGTAGTGGAAATAGTAATAGTGGAAGTAGTAGTAGCAATAGTAATAGTAGCAATAGTAGTAGCAGTAATAATAAGCAAAAAAATAGTACTAGTAGTAGAAAAAGTTGTAGTCATTGTTGTAATAGTAGTAGTAGCCGTAATTATAGTAATAGCAGTTGTAGTAGTCATAGTAGTAGTAGTATTTATAGCCACAGTAGTGGTAGTAGTAGTAGGAATTGTAGTAGCAGCAGCAGAAGTTGTCATAGAAGTAGTAGAAGTAGTAGTAGTAGTAGTAGTGGCAACAACAATAGTAGTAGCCAGATTAGTAGTAGTCGCACTCATAGTAGAAGTATTATTATTATTAGTAGTAGTAGGAGTAGCAATAGTTGTCGCAATAGCAGTAGTAGGAGTAGTAGAAATAGAGAGTAGTAGCAATAGTAGTAGCAGCAGTAGCAGTAGTAGCAGTAGCAGTAGTTGTAGTAGGATTAGCAATAGTAGCAATAGCAGTAGTAGGAGTAGTTGTTGAAGTAGTAGTCGTAGTAGTAGTAGTATAAGTATTAGTAGTAGTCGTAGTAGTAATAGTAGTAGTTGGAGCATTAGTAATAGTAGTAGTGGTAGCAATAACAGTAGCAGCAACAGCAGTAGTAGTAGTAGGAGCAATATCAAAAGTAGATATAGTCGAAGTAGTAGCGGTAGTAACTATAAAAGTAGTAGTAGAAACAGTAGCATTGTTAGGAGCTGTAGTAATAGTAGTAATAGTTAGAGCAGCAGTAGCTATAGTAGTAGTGTTAGTAGCAGTAGAGGTAGCTATAGTAACAGTAGCAGTAGTAGCAGTATTAGAATTAGTAGCAGTATTAGTAGGAGTTGTTGTTGTTGTTGTTGCTGTTGTAGGTGTAGTAGTAGTAGTAGTAGTGATAGCAGTAGCAGCAGCAGCAGCAGTAGCATCAGTAGTAGTAGTAAGAGTAGTAGTTAAAATAACAGTTGTAGCTAGAGTAGCTATAGTAGTAGTGGCAGTAGTAGTAGTAGTAGGAGTAGTAGCAATTGTCATATTAGTAGTAGTAGCACAACTATAGCTATAGTTGTAGCAGTATTATTAAGAGTTGGAGAAGTTGTTATAGTAGTAATAGTTGCTGAAATAGTAGGAGTAGTAGTAATGGTAGTATTAGAAGTAGTAGTAGTAGTAGTAGTAGTTGTCGTCATAGTAGTAGTAGTTGTAGTAGCAGTAATAGTTGTTATAGTAGAAGCAGTAGTAGCTAGGGTAGCAGCTGTAGTTACTATAATGGTAGTAGTAGTAGTGAAAGTAGTCTTAGAAGTTGTGCTAGTAGAAGTAGTTGTTGTATAGTAGTTGTAGCAATAGTTGTTACAGTAGAAGTAGTAGTTACTATAACAGTAGTAGTAGTAGTAAAAGCAGTCATAGATGTTGCCGTGGTAGAAGTAGTTGTTGTAAGTAGTAGTAGCAGTAGAAGTAATAGTAGTAATAGCAGTAGTAGTAGTAGTAGCTATAGTGGTAGTAGTAGTGTACTAGTTTTATGAGGGGAAGTAGTAGTTGTTGTAGTAGTCATAGTAGTAGTGGTCATAGTAGTAGCAATAGTAACCTTAGTAGCCGTAGTAGTTATTGTAGTAGATGCAGTGTTAGTAGTAGTGGTAGTGGTAGTAGTAGCAGGAGTAGTAGTAGTGGTAGAAGTTGTAGTAGTAGTAGCTATAGTAGTAATAGCAGTAGTAGTAGTAGCAGTTGCGGCAGTACTAGTAGTAATAGTAGAAGTAGCAGTAGTTGTAGATGGAGGACAAGTGGTAGTTGTAGCAGTTGCAAAAGTGGTTGTAGTAATAGTAGAAGTGGGTTTAGTAGTCATAGTTATTGTTGTAGTAGTCATAATAACAATAGTAGTAGTATTAGTAGTAGTAGCAGTAGTAGCAGTAGTTGTAGCAGTAGTAGCTATTGTATTAGTAGTATTACTAGTAGTAGTTGTAGCGACAGCTATAGTAGCAGTAGTAGCAGTAGTAGTAGCAGTTGTAGCGTTAGTAGAAGTAGTAGCATTAGTAGCAATAGAAATAGCAGCATAATTAGTAGTAGCACAAGTAGTAGTAGAAGTAGTAGTTATAGAAGTAGTAGAAGTAGTAGCAGTTGTAGAAGTAGTTGAAGTAGTAGCAGTAGTAGCTGCGGTCGTAGTAGTGGTTTTAGGATGAGTAGTAGTAATCATTGTAGTAGCATTAGTTGTAGTAGTAGCAGTAGTAGTGATAGTAATAGTTGTAGTTGCAGGAGAAAGAGCAGTAGCGTTGTGGCAGTAGTTGTAGCAAAAGTAGTAGATATAAGAGAAGTAGTCATAGTAGTAGTAATAGTAGTAGCAGTAGCACTGGTAGCAGTAGTACTAGTAGAAGTAGTACTAGTAATAGTAGTAGCAATAGCATTGTAGCAGTTGTAGTAGTGATTGTATTAGCAGTAGCAGTAGCAACTGCAGTAGTAGCAATGGCAACTGCAGCAACTGTGGTAGTAGCAGTAGTAGTAGCAACAGCAATAGTAGCTATAGCAATAGTAGGAGTTGTAGAAGCAGGATTAGCGGTAGCAGTATTAGTAGTAGTAGAAGTAATATTAGCAGAACTAGTTGTAGTAGCAGTAGTAGCAGCAGTAGCAATATTAGCCGTAGTTGTAGTCATAGTAGTAGCAGTAATATTAAGAGTATTAGTTGTAATAGCAGTAGTAGCAGCAGTAGCAATATTAGTCATAGTAGTGGCAGTAGATATAGAAGCAATGGTAGCAACAATAGTAGTTGCAGTAGTAGTAGTAGTAGCCGCAGTAGTAGTAGTAGTAGCAATTGTAGGTGTAGTAGTGGTTGTAGTGGTAGTTGAAATAGAAGAAGCTATAGTAGTAGCAAAAGCAATTATATCAATAGTAGCGATATTAGTGGTCATAGTAATAGGAGTATTTGTAGCAATTGTAGTTATTATAGTTGTAGTATTAGTAGTAGTAGTAGTAGGAGTAGTTGTTGTAGTAGTCATAGTAGTAGCATAACTACTACTACTACTACTACTACTACTACTACTACTACTACTACTACTACTACTAGTAGTAGCAGTAGTAGTAGTAGTAGTAGTAGTAGTAATAGTTGCAGCAGCAGTAGTAGTAGCAAAAGTAATAGTTATTGCAGTAGTAGCAGTAGCAGAAGTATTAGTATTACTAGTAATAGTAGTCATAGAAGTGGAAGCCATAGTAGCAATAGTAGCGGTAGTAGTAGCGGTAGTAGTAGCTGTAGTAATGCAAGTAGTAGTAGTAGCAGTAGTAGCAGTAGTAGTACAAGCAGTAGTGGTAACAGTGGTAGCAATAGAGGCAGTAATAGAAATAGTGGCAATAGTAGTAGTAGGTGTATTACTAATAGCAGAAGTAGTAGTAGTAGTAGCAGCAATAGCAGCAGTAGTAGCAGTAGTAGTAGTAGTATAGTAGCAGGATTAGTAGTAGCAGTAGCAATAGAACGAGTAATAGACCTAGAAGTTATAATAGGTGTAGTACTTATAGCAGTAGCTGTAATTATAGTAGCTATAGTAGTAGAAGCAGTAGTAGCTATATTAGTAGTAGTCTAAGAAGTGGTAGTACTCTAGCCATAGCAGTTGTAGTGGAAGTAGAAGTAGTAGTAGTAGTAGCAATAATAGCAGTAGTTGCAATATAAGTTGTTATAGTAGCAGCATCAGTGGAAGCAGCATAAGCAGTTGTAGAATTGGTAGTAATAGTAGTAGTACTAGTAGTAGTAGTTGCTGTAGTGGTAGAGGTAGCAGAGGTAGTAGCAATAGTTGTAGTAACTATAGTGGCAGCAGCAATTGCAGTGGTAGCAGTATTGTAGCAGTAGCAATAGCAGTTGTAGCAATTGTAGTACTAGCAGCAGCAGTAGTTGCAATAGTTGTAGTAGTAGCCTAGTAGTAGAAGTAGCAGCAGCAGTGCAGTAGTAGTAGTAGTAGTAGTAGCAATTGAAATAATAGAAGTAGTAGTACTACTAGTAGCAGTAGTAATAGTAGTAGTAGTTGTAGTAGTTCCAACAGTAATAGTAGCAGTAGCAGGAGTAGCATAAGTAGTAGTAATAGTAGTAGCAGTAGAAGTAGCAGGAGTAGTAGTAGTAGGATAGTAGTAGTATCCGCAGAAGTAGTAGTAATAGTAGTAGTAGTCATAGTAGCAGCAATAGAAGCAGCAGCAGCAGCAGTAATAGTGGCAATACTCGTAGTAGTTGCAATAGTAGTTGTAGTTGTAATAATTGTAGTTGTTGTTATTGTTGTAGTTGTAATAGTACTTGGTGTAGTACTTGTAGTACTAGTTATAATATAGTGGCAGCAATAGTAGTAGTAATAGTACTAGTTGTAGTAGTAGTAGTAGTTCCATTAGCAAAAGTGGTAGTAGGAGTAGTAGTAGTTGTAGTTATTGTAGCATTAGTAGCAATAGTAGAAGCAACACTAGTAGTAGTAGTAGAAGTTGTAGTAGTTGTAGTACCAGCTGTAGTAGTAGTAGCAGTAGTAGTAGCTAAAGTAGTAATAGTGTGAGAAGTAGTAATAATAGTTGTATTAGTAGTAACAATAGCAGAAGCAGAGGTAGTTGTAGAAGTACTAGTGCTAGTAGTAGTTTAAGCAGAAGTAGTGTAAGTGGTAGTAGCAACAATAGTTGTAGTTTAAGCAGTAGTAGTTGCAGTAGGAAAACTAGTAGTAGTAGTTGCAGTAGGAAAACTAGTACTGCTACCATTTCTGCTGCAACTACTACTGATGCTTTGACAACTGCAGCAACTGCTACTATTGCGACAACTACATCTCCTACTACTACTACGATTGCTACTACTACTACTACTACTTTCCCTATAACTACTACTACTAGTGCTACTACGACTACTACTACTACTATGACTATTGCTACTGCTACTACTATTCCTACTACTACTGCTACTTCTGCTACTACTATCACTATTACTAATATTGCTACAACTAATGTTACTTCTGTTACTACTACTGCAACTAGTACTATAGCTGCTGCCATTGCTACTACTACTACTAGTACTACTACTAAAGCTGCTGCTACTACTACTACACCTACTACTACAACTCGTACAACTAACTCAACTACTACTATTGCTGTTGTTGTTGCGGCTGCTGCTACTGCTACTACTGCTACATCTACAAATACTTCTCCTACTCCTAATACTACTACTACTACTATAGCTGCTACAACTAATGCTACTGCTTTTGCCACCATTATTACTACAATGACAACCACTACAACATTGACAACAACAACCACTACTATTGCTACCACTACTACTACAAATTCTACACCAACTACTTCTGCTACTGTTGCTACAGCTGCTCCTCCTCCTACTACTACTACCACCACTACTACTACTACTATTACCACCACCACAACTACTACTACTACTACAGCTACTACTATTAGTACTACTTCTACAACTACTACTCCTACTACTACAATTATTACTGCTGCTATTACTACTGCTGTTGTTGTTGCTATCGCTACTACTATAACAACTATTACTAATGCTGCTACTACAACTTCGACTACTGCTACTACTACAACTATTATGGCAACTGCTACTACTACTACTACTCTAGCTATAGCTACAGCTACTACTCCTACTAGTACTACTACTACTATTACAACTCATACTACCACTCCTACTCCAACTCCTACTCCTACCACTCCTGCAACATGTACAACTACTTCAACTACTACAACTACTACTACCCCTACTACTACTACTACTACTATTTCTACTACTGCTACCACTACAACTACTGCTGCTACTGTTACAACTATTACCAATACTACTTCTATTACGAGCATAAATTCTACTAATCCTACTCCAACTCCAACTGCTACTACCACTAATCCTACTACAACTACTACCACTACTCCAATTACTATTACTCCCACCTTTACCCTTTCAACTACTACTAATACTACTTGAACTAATACAAGTACTACTACAACTACTACTATTAATACTACTTCCACTTCAACAAGAACAACAACAACCACTACTACTCCTAACCCCGCTCCTGCAATTACTACTAGTACTCCTACTCCTACTACAACTACTACTACTCCTACTCATACTCCAACTCGTACTACTACCACCAAAACTACTACTACTACTACTACTCCTACTCAAACTCCTATAGCTACTTCTACACCTATGGCTACGACTTCTACTATTACTTCAATACTAATATTATTACTACAACAACTACTACTACTATTACTACAACTACTACTAATACTACTACTACTACTGATACTACCGCTATTTCTATTATTTCTACAACTACTACTCCTACTACTGCCACTACTTCTCCTACTACTACTACTACTACTTCTACTCCTATTACTACGACTACTTCTACTACTACTACTACTTCTACTATTACTACTAGTACAACTCTTACTACAACCACAACAATTACTGGTACTCCTACTACTTCTACTACTCATACTACTACAACATCTACTCTTACTGCTACTATTACTACTACTACTACTAGTACCACCACTACTATGACAACTACCACTGCTAGTACTTCTACAACTAATACTACTATTACTACTACTACTAATACTACAACAACTACTCCTACTACAACTACTACCACTTTAACTTTTAACTACATCTACTACTTCAACTCCTACTCCAAAAGCTACTCCTACAACTACTTATGCTACTAGTATTACCACAAGTACTACTACTACAACTACCACTATTACTCCTGCTACTACTAGTACAACTACAACTACTACCACTACTCTTGCTACTACTACCACTTCAACTACCATTGCTACTACGACTATTACTTCTACTACTGCTACGGCTACTACCTCTAATACTACTACAACTTTAGCTACTAGCACTGTAACTACACCAACAACTACTGCTATTACTACTTTTAAAACTACTACTACAACTACTCATCTTGCCACTGCTACTCCTATTGCTACTTCTACTGCTATATTTGCCACTACTACTAGTACTACCCACTATTACTACTCCTACTGCTACTTCTACTACTACAATTGCCAATACTACAACTACTACCCACTATTACTACTACTACCACTACTACTACTACTATTACTACTACTGCTACTGCTACTGCTTCTTCTACTGCTTTTACTTCTAAGACTACTACTACCGTAGCTACTATGACTCCCCGTCCGGCTACTTCTTCAACAACCACTATTGCCACTACTACTGCTGCTGCTACACTACTACTATAACTACTGCTGCTACACAACAACTACAACAACTACTACAAATACTACTACTACTACTACTGTTACTATTATAACTACTACTGCAACTACTATTTTCGCTACTACTACTACTACTTCTGTTGCTACAAATACTACTACTACTACTTTTATACCTATCACTACTATTATTACAACTATTGGTACAACTGTTTCTACTACTCTTACTACAATTACTACTAATGCTATAACTACTACTGCGACAATTGCTATTATTCTTACTACTAGTATTACAATTGCACGTACTGCTACTACTACTAGCACTACTGTAATTGCTACTACTGATACAACTGCTACTACTCCTACTACTCCTACTACTCCTGCCACTACTACTACTACTACTACTACTACTCCTACTACTACACCTACTACTACTACCCCTGCTGCTGCTACTACCCTTACTCCTAAACCAACTCCTATTACAAGAACTACTGCTTCTACTATTACTACTACTACTACTTGTACTACCACTATTACAACCACTACTACAACTACTTCTACTACTGCCATAATAACTACTACTGCTGCAAATGTTGCGGCTGCAACTCCTACTACTACTGCTGCTGCTAATACTACTACTACTAATACATCTATGACTCCTCCTCCTACTTTTTCTACAACTACCACTCTACTACTGATGCTGCTACTGCTACTACTACAACTATTACAACAACAACTACTACTATTCCTACTACTATTGGTACTGCTGTTGCTGCAATAACTACTACTGCTACTCCTACTACTACTATGACGATTGCTACTACACTAATTACTACTAATACCACCACCACTACTACTACTATGAATATTACTACCACTATTGTTACAATTATTTCTACTACTATTACTACTACTACTACTACTACTACTAAAGTACTACTACTACTAAACTACTAGTAATACTATTAATACTGCTACTACTACAATAGCTACTACAGCTGCTGCTACTACAACAGCTACTACTAATAATTTGCCCACTAATACTTCAGCTACTACTACTACTACTATTGCTACTACCACTACTACTATTATAACTATTACCACTATGGCTACTAATACTACTACAACAACTACTTGCACTGCGGCTACTAGTAGTACTACTACTAATAGTGCTGCTACTATTGCAACTGGAGCTACTACTAATATTACACCTACTACTCCTACTGCCCCTACAACTAATGCTATAACTACTTCTGCTACAACTACTACAACTACTTCTACTACTACTACTACTTGCACTTCTACTGCTACTTATACTGCTGCTACTACTACTACTACTATAATTACTACTACTGCTGCTGCTGCTACTATTAGGACTACTACTACTACTTATACTCCTACTTCCACTGCTACTCCCACGGCTACTACTCCTCCTCCTCCTCCTACTACAACCACTACTATTATTACAACTACTACTTCTACTACCACTACTACTACTACTACCACTATTACTACAACGGCTACTACTGCTGATACTACTGATACTACTACTACTATTACAACTACTGCTACCACTACTACAACTATTGTGACTGCTACAGCTCCTAATACTGCTACAACTACTACTATTACTGCTGCTCCTACTACTTCTACTGCTACTACTACTAGTACAATGACTACTACCACTCCTCCTCCTCCTCCTACTCCTCCTCGTCCTGCTATTGCAACAACAACAACAACTACTACTACTACTACTACTACTACTACTACTTCTACTACTTTTACTGCTCCTAATACTACTACAACTACTCCTACTACTACGACTGGTACACCTACTACTACTTCTACTACTACTCTAGTGACTACTTCTACCACTACTACTACTGTTGCTACTACTTCTATAACTATAACTGCTACAACTACTACTTCTACTACTACGCCAACTACTAGTATGACTATTATCGCAATTACTACTATTGCTATTACTACAACTACTATTACTACTACTCCTACTCCAACTCCTACTCCTACTACTATTCCAATAATAATTTATGCTAATACTACCACTACAACAACAACTACTACTACTATAACTGCTGCTGTTGAAACTACTACTACTGCTACAACTACTAATACTAATGTTGCGACTACCATGACTACTGCTACTCTTATTTTTACTACTAATACTACTTCTGCGATTACCAAAACAACAACTACTACTACCACCATGACTACTACTACAACTGCTTCTGCTACTACTACTCCTACTACTACTAATACTGCTACAACTACTATTACTTCTACTACTACTACTCTTGCTACTACTGCTGCTATCACTAAAACTAATACTGCCATTGCTACGACTACTGCTACTATTATTACTACTACTGCTGCTACTACAACGTCTACTACTAATACTATGACTATTGCTACCTACACTACAACTACTAATACTACTACTACTATTACTACTGCTATTGCTATTGCTGCTGCTTCTACTACTACTACTACAACCTCTACTACTGTTACCATTGCTACTACTACTACTACTACTGCTGCAGCTCCTACTATTGCTACTTCAGCTATAGCTACAACTATTATTGCTACTACTTCGACTACTGCTAACGCTGCTACTACTACTACTATTACTGCTACTGCTGCTACTAATGCTACTAATATTGCTACTACTGCTCCTTCAACTGCTACTAATACTACTACTGGTGGCACTACTGCAGCTACAACTACTTTTACTACTATTATTGCTATTACTATGGCTACTACAACAAAAACAACTATTATTACTAATACTACTGCTAGTACTACTACTATGCCTACTACTACTGCGGCTACTTATACAAAAACCACTACTACTACAACTACTAGTACTACTGTTGCCGCTGTTGCTACTACTACAATAACTACTACCATTACTACTGCTACCTCTACTTCTACAACTACTACAACTGTTACTTCTGCTAGTACTACAATGTTTGCTACTACTGTTGCTCATACTGCTCCTACTACTACAACTTCTACTACTACTTTTGCTACAACTACATCAACTACTACTACAACTACTGCTGCCTTTGCTACTACTTCTACTTTTACCACTGCGGCTACTACTATTACTACTACTGCTAGTACTATGACTTCTACTGCAACTACTACTTCAAGCACCACAATTATGGCTACTACTACTAGTAGTAGTACTACTACAACTACTTCTTCTACTACTACTACTATTGCTATTGTAGTTGTTGCTACTGCTACTACTAACCCTACTCCTACTATTACTCCTACCTCTGCTACTACAACTATTAAGGATTCTACTACTAGAGCGATTGGCACTACTACTATTACTTACACTAGTAGTACTACTCGTACTAACGCTACCACTTTTGCTTCTAATACTACTACCACTATCACTACTACTACTTTTGCTACAACTAATACAACTACTACTACAACTACTGCTACTGCTGCTACTACTTCTACTTTTACCACTGCGGCTATTACTATTACTACTAGTACTAGTACTATGACTTCTACTGCAACTACTACTCCAACTACCACAACTATGGCTACTACTACTACTACTACTATTGCTATTGTAGCTATTGCTACTGCCACTACTACCCCTACTCCTACTATTACTACTACTGCTACTACTACATCTACGAATGATTCTACTACTATACCAATTGGCACAACTACTATTACTTACACTAATACTACTACCAGTACTTATGCTACCACTTCTGCTTCTACTACTACTGCCACTATCACTACTACTACTATAGTGACTATTGCTACTGCTCGTACTATTACTACTACTATTGTTACTACTACTACTACAGCTACTGCTACTGCAACTAGTACTACTACTGCTACTACTTCAGCTACTACTATTACTACTATTACAGCAAATTACTACTACTATTATTGCTATTACTAATTCTACTACTACTAGTACTACTATTATTACTCCTACTACTTCTCTTGCTACTACTACTACTGCTGATGGTGCTGCTGCTACTACTACTACTATTGCTGCTGCTACTCCAACTCTTAATATTACTAATACTACTACTACAACTACCACTAATAATAATAATAATAGTAATATAACTATTACTACTTTTGCTGCTACCCATGCTGTTACTAGTACTACTACAACTACTTCGACTACTACAACTAGTACAAGTACTACAACTACACCTAGTACTACTACTACTACATATAAATCTACTTCTACTACTTCTACTACTATTACTACAACTGTTGCTACTACTAGTACTGCTATTACTACTATTGCTACTGCTACTACTACTACTACTACTAGTACTCTTGCTGTGACTCCTGCTGCTACTACTACTACTCTTGCAAGTAATGTTACTACTAATGCTGCTACTACTACTACTCATGCTACTCTTGCTGCTACTGCTACTCTTGCTCCTATTGTAGTTGTTAAGACTACTACTACTTCTACTGCTACTACTACTGCTGCTGCCACTACTACTGCTACTACTATTACTACTATTGCAACTACTACTACTACAACTATTGCAACTACTACTCCTCCTACTACTACTGCTACTGTTACTATTGCTACTACTACCACTCTTACTAGCACTATGTCTACAGCTACTACTACTATTGCTACTACCATGGCTACTACTACTAGTATTACTACTGCAACTATTTCGGCTTCTTCTACATCTAGTACTATAATGACTTTTGCTACTACTACTACTATTGCTATCACTACTACTATGATGACTACTACTTAAACTACTACTGCTAATACTGTTTTCGCTACTATAGCTAATCCTACTATTGCTTATCATACTGCTGCTACTCCTACTACTGCTATCGCCACTGCTGCTACTAATATAACTCCTACAACTACTAGTGCTACTGCTGCTGCTACTACTGTGGCTACTGCCAGTGTGGCTACTACTATAGCTACTACTATGATGCTACCACTAATATAGCAATTTCTACTATAGATACTACTACTAGCACTGCTACTACAACTAATGTTACTATTACGGCTTCTATTGGTACTGCTAGTACTACAACAGCTACTCCTACAACTACTAGAACTACTACTACTACTACTACTACTACTACTACTACTATTACTACTACTACTACTACTACTACTACTACTACTATTACTACTACTACTACTTCTATTATAACTACTACTACTACTACTAATATTACTTCCACTACTACTACTACTACTTTTGCTGCTAGTACCATTAATTGGTTTTCTACTGCAATGTTTGGTACAACTCTTGCAACTACTACTTCTGCACCTACTAGTATTGTGACTACCATTGTCCTTACTGCGCATACTACTACTACTACTGCTGCCATAGCTGAAGCTGCTACTCCATCTACCACTACTACAATTACTACTACTACTACTGCTACTAATACTAGTACTACTACTACTACTATTGCTACTACGACTACTACTACTACTACTACTACTGTTGCTGCTACTATTATTATTACTAATACTACCACTACTGCTACTTCACCCACTTCAACAAGTACTGCTCATACTACACCTACTACTGCTGCTGCTGCTACTACTACTATGACAACTGCTACAACTATTGCAAGTAATACTGGGGCTACTACTACTACTATAATAATTACTACTATGACCAGTATAAATACTGCGACTACTGCTACTGCTACTTCTCCTACTACTACTACTGCTATAATGACTGCTACTGCCACAATGACTAGTACTTTTACTACAAGTACTTCTGCTACTATTTCGGCTACTAATACTGCTACCACTTGTGCAACTACTACCACTACTACGGCTTCTACTACTACTGCCACTACTCCAATAATTAATACTCTGAATGCTACTTCTGTCCCAACTCCTAATACTACTACTACAATAATTACTACTACTACTACTACTACTACTACTACTACTACTACTACTACTACTACTACTACTACTACAAATACTAATACTAATACTACTGTGACAAATACTACTGTTACTACTACAACTACTACTACTACAACTACAATAAGTGCTACTACTACTTTTGCTACAACTACTACTGTTGCTTGTACTCCCTACTACTACTACTTCTATGAATGCTACTATTATTGCTATTACAACAACTAATACCTTTACAATTACTTTGGGTACTAATTATACTACTCCTACTACAACTACAACTATTACTACTACTACTATTGCTACTACAACTACTACTTCTTTTACGTTTACTTTGGGTACTAATTCTACTACTACTACCACAGCTACTACCACTACTAGTACTAGTACTAGTATTACTAATACTACTACTACTACTACTGCTGCTACTAATACTACTGCTACAACTACTACTGTTACTAATACAACTACTACTACAACTACAAAAAGTGCTACTACTACTTTTGCTACAACTACTACTATTGTCGGTACTACTACTACTATAACTATGACTGCTAATACTATTGCTACTACAACAACTAATACTTTTACGATTACTTTGGGTACTAATTCTGCTGCTCCTACTACTACTACAACTATGGCTATGACTACTACCTCTACAACTACTACTACTTTTACATTTACTTTGGGTACTAACTATACTACTACTACTACTACTACTACTACTACTACTATTATCACAATTACTACAGCTACTACTACTACTACTACTAATACAATAATAACTACTACTATAGCTATTAATATACTACTACTACAGCAACTTCTATTGCCACTACTACTACCACCACCACTACTACCGCTATGACAACTACTACTCCTGCAGCTGCTACAGCTACTACTGCTAGTACTACTATAGCTATTGCTACTACTGCTCAAACTACAACTACCACTACTATGACTTCTACTATTATTACTGCTACTACTACTACCACCATGACTACTGCTCTTGCTACTACTACTGCTATTGCTAATACTTCCATGGCTACTATGACTACTGCTAATACTACTACTACTGCAACTGATGCTACTGCTACTCTAAATACTACTATTGCTACTACTAATACTACTTCTACTACTGCTACTACAACTAATCCTAGTAGTAGCAGTTATTATTATTATTGTATTTGGAGTATTAGGAGTAGTAGTAGTAGAAGTAGAAGTAGAAGCAGTAGTTGTAGTTGTTATTATTGTTGTAGTTGGAGTATTAGGTGTAGTAGTAGCAGTAGTAGTAGTAGTAGTAGTAGTAGTAGTAGTAGTAGTAGTAGTAGTAGTAGTAGTTGTTGTTGTTGTTGTTGTTGTTGTTGTTGCAGTAGTAGTAGTAGCTGAAGTAGTGGTCGTAGTAGTAGTAGTAGATGTTGTAGTCGTAGCACCAATAGTAGTAATAGAGATAGTAGTTGTAGTAGTTATAGTTGCAGTAGCAATAATAGCAACACTAGTAGCTGCTAGTAGCTACAATAATAGTAGTAGTAGTACAAGTAGTAGTAGTACAAGTAGTAGGAGTAGTAGTAGTCGTAGGCGTAGCCACAATAATAGTAGTCACAGTAGGAGTAGCAGGAGTAGTAGTAGTCGTAATAGTGGTGATAGTGGCAATAGTAATAGTAGTAGGAGTAGGAGTAGTAATAGAAGCAGTAGTCGTAGAGGTAGTAGTAGCAGCAGTAGTAGTTATAATAGTTGTTGCAGTAGTTGTAGCAATATTGGTAGCAACAGTAGTAGCAGTAGGAGCTATAGTAGTTATAGTTGTAGTTGGAGCTATATTTCTAGCAATAGTAGTAGGAGTACCAGCTGCAGTAGTAGTTAAAGAAGTAGTAGTCACAGCAGTAGTAGCTGGAGTATCATTAGTAAAAATAATAGTAGTAGCAGTAGCAGCACGAGTTGCAGTAGTACTAGTAATAGTAGCGGAAGTAGTAATAGTAGTAGGAGTAGTTGTTGTAGAAGTTGGAGTATTAGCAGTAGCAGCAATAGTTGTCATAGCAATGGCAGTAGTAGTAGTTGTTGTAGTAGCTATAGTAATAGTTGTAGTAGTGGTAGTAGTAGTAGCACAAGTTGCAGTAGTTGTAATAGTAGTTGTCATAGTAGTAGTATTAGTAGCTGTAACAATAGTTGTAGTAGAAGAAGTAGTAGTAGTAAAAATTGTAGTAGCAGTAGTAGTACTAGTAGTAGTCATAGTACTGTTAGAAATAGTAGTTGTAGTCGTGGTAGTAGTAGTAGTTATTGTTGTTGTTGTAGTATTATTAGTAGCAGTAGTAGCAGTAGTCGTAGCAACCATAGTAGTTGTGGAAGCAATAGCAGTACAAGTGGCAGTAGTAGTGAGAACAATAGTAGTAGTTGTAGTCTAGTAGTAGTAGTAGTCATGGCAATAGCATTAATAGTAGCATTAGTTGTAGTAGAAGCAGTAGGAGCGCTTGTCACACTTGTAGTAGTAGGAGCTGTAGTAGTACTAGTAGTAATAGTAGGAGCAATTGTAGTTGTAGTAGGAGTAGCTACGGTAGTAGTAGTGGTAGGAGTATCAGTAGTAGCAGTAGTGGTTGTAGCAGCACTAGTTGTAGGATAGTAGTAGTAGCAGCAAGAGCAATAGCAGCAGTAGTAGTAGTAGCAGCAATAGGAGTAGTATTTACAATAGTAGTAGTAGTAGTAGTAATAGTAGTAGTGATAGTAGTAGTGGGAGTAGTAGTGGTATTTGTAGCAACTGTAGTAGTAATAGTGGCAGTTGTAGTGGTAGTAGTAGCAGTCATAGTAGTAACAGTAGCAAGAGTAGTAGTTGTAGTATGGGCAGTAGTAGTAGCAGAAGTCGTAGTAGTAGTAGTAGCAACAACAACAACAGCAATAGTAGTAGTTGTTGTAGTCGTAGTGGTGGTGGTAGTAGTAGAAGTAGTAGTTGTAGTAGTAGTAATAGTAGTAGTAGTAGTAGCAGTAGTAGTAGTAGGGGTGGTGGTGGTGGACGTATTTGACGAACTAACAGTAGCAGTAGTAATATTAATAGTAGTGGTACTAGACATTGTAGTTGTAGTAGCAATAATAGCTAGTAGCACTAGTAGTAGCAACAGCTGTAGTTGAAGTAGTAGTAGTATTAGCAGCAGCATTAGTATTAATAGTAGCAGTAGTAGTAGTGACTACTGTATTACTAGTAGCAGAAGTAATAGGAGAAGTAGTAGTAGGCGTAGTAGTAGAAGTAGTAGTAGTAGTAGTAGTAGTAGTAGAAGTACAAGTAGTAATGACAGCATTAGTAGTAGCAATAGTAGTAGTAGTTGAAGTAGTAGTAGTTATTTTTTCATGATAGTAGTAGTAGTAGTTATAGAAGTAGGAGTAGGAGTAGTAGTAGAAGTAGTTGTAGTAGCAGAAGTAGTAGTAGTAGGAAAAGTAGTAGTAGTAGTCGCAGTAGTAGGAATAGTAGTAGCACTAGTAGTAGTAGTAACAGTAGTAGTAGTTGTTGTGTTAGAAAAAGTAGTAGTGGCAGTAGTTGTAGTAGTAGTAGCAGTGGTAACGGAAGTAGTAGTAGTGGTGGTAGTGGCAGTAGGTGTACAAATTCTTGTTGTAGTAATAGAAGTAGTAGTAATTGTCGTAGAAGCCATAGAAGTTGTAGAAGTAGCAGTAGTAGTTGAAACAACAATCGTAGTAGCAGTAGGACTAGTAGCGGTAGTTGTAGTAGTCGCATTAGTAGTAGCAGTAGGAGCAGTTATAACACTTGTAGTAGTTGGAGTTGTAGTAGTAGTAATAGTAATAGTAGGAGCACTAGTAGTTGTACTAGTGGTAGGAGTATTTGTAGAAGCAGTACTAGGAGTATTAGTAGTAGTAGCAGTGGGAAGAGTATTAGTAGTAGTAGGAGTAGTAGTGGTAGCAGCATCAGCAATAGTAGTAGTAGTCGTGGTAGTAGCAGAAGTAGTGGGAGTAGTAGTTGCAGTAATCGCAGTAGTTGGAGTAGTATTAGTAGTAGTAGTAGTAGTAGTAGCAGTCATTGTTGTAGCGGTTACAGAAGTAGCATTATTAGTAGGATCAGTATCTGTAGTAGCAGGAGCAGTAGTAGTAGTAGGAGTATTATTTGCAAAAATCATATACGACTTCTTCTACTATTACGACTGCAAGAACGGCTACTACTACTATTGCTATAACTACAACTATTATTACTACTACTACTTCGGCTACTCCTACTGCTACTACTAATCCGGCTATGACTACTTCGAATACTACTAGTACTACTGCTACTACAATATCGGCTACTGTAACTAATACTACATCCCATACCACTACTACTACAGTGACTACTATAACCATTACTACTACAACCACTACTATTTATACCGCTAGAACTAAAACTATTACTACAACCGCTACTACAACAACTACTACTATTACTTCTACTACAACTACTACTACTATACTACTACTACTCCCATTTCTACTTCAATCACTACTACTACTCCTACTATAACTATTTCTACTACTACTACAACTCTTACTACTACTACTTCTACTATTACTATTGCTGGTATTCCTACTACTACTACTATAATTAGTATTATTTCTACTGCTACTACTACGACCACTATAGCTTCAATTGCTACTGCTGCTACTATTGCTAATAATCCTACTACTACTACAACTAGTACTACAACAACAACTACTACTGCAGCTACTAAAACTACTACAACTGCTGCTATTACTACTATTACTTTTCCTACTACTACGGGTACTAAAACTGCTATTACGACTATAATAACAACTAGTATTCCTTTTGCTCTGCTGCTACTAGTACTACTTCTACTACTACTGTGATAACTACTTCTGTTTCAACAAATGCTACTACTACTACAACAACTGCTACAACTACTACTACTCCTGCTACTCCTACTACTAATGCTACATCTACTTCTGCTACTACGGCTAATACTACTACTTTTGCCAATAATAGTACTATAGCTACTACTACTCTTGCTACTTCTACTACTACTTATAAAGTACTACAACTACTACCACTACTACTACTACTACTGCTACTACTGCTACTACTACTACAAGCACTACTGATAATACTGCTACTACTACTATTGCTAATGCTACTACTACTACTATTACTACTATTAGTACTACAACAACTACTACTACTACTATTTCTACTACTACTACTACTACTACTACTACTACTCTAATACTGATTCTTCTAGCTCTATTGCTACTACTACTACTCCCGCTACCATTGCTACAACTACTACGACAACTACTTCTAATTCTAGAACTACTACAACTACTACGACTACTATTAGAACTACTTGGACAACTACTGCTACAATAACTGCTATTACTACTTCTACTACTAGTACAACAACAACTACTACTACTACTAAATCTACTACTACTACTACCACTTCTACTACCGCTACTGCTACTACTATTGCTGCTACAACTGAGACTACTATTACTACTACTGTTGTTGCTATTGCTGCTACTGCTAGGACTAGCACTCTATCTACTATTACTACTACTGCTGCTATTACAACTACTTCTCGTACAATAATAACAACCAATACTACTACTACTTCTACTACTACTACCACCACTTCTACAACTTTTACTACTACTATTACTAATCCTACCACCATATTTACAACAACAATTACTACTATTACTCTTATTGCTGCTACGATTGTTCCAATTGCTACTGCTGCTACTACTACAACAACTACTAGTATTACTACTGCTACTACTACTAATGCTGCTACTACTGCTAGTACTACTACTCCAACTTCTACACTACTGTAGCTACTACTGCTACTACTCCTACTATTACAATTACAGCTACTACTACTGCAAGTACTACAACTATTGCCACTACTACCATTAATATTGACTACTACTACTACTACTACTAGCGCTACAACTACGGCTACTGCTACTGCTACTGCTGTTACCACTGCTACTACCGCTACTACCACTGCTGCTGCTACTACCACAACTACTACTACTAGTACTATTACTACTATAACTATTTCTTCTAGTACTTCAGCTACAACAACAACTACTACCAATATTACTACTATGACTATTTCTTCTACTACTTCAACTCCAACAACAACAACTTCTACTATAATTATTACTACTACTATGACTTCCAGTACTACTGCTACTATTGCTCTATTACTACTGCTACTACTACTACAACAGCTACTACTACTACTAGTACTACCACAACTACTACTACTGCTGCTGCTGCTTCTACTACTTCTACTAGTACTACTACTACTACTACTACTACTACGACTACTACTACTGCTACTACTGCAACTACTACTACAACAACTACCACTACAGCTACTACTACTACTACTACTAGTACTTTTACGACTGCTACTACTACTGCTACTACTAGTACTTTTACGACTGCTAGTACTACTACTACTAGTACTTTTACGACTGCTACTACTACTACTACAAGTACTTTTACGGCTGCTACTACTACTACCATTATTAATGCTACTACTACTATTACTACTACTACTACTGCTACTGCTACTTCCACTGCTACAACTACTACTTGTACTACTACTACTACTTTTACTACTACATCCACTCTACTACTATTGCTACTGCTACTAATCATACTACTACTACTGCTTCTACTGGGTCTACTGCTACTACTATTACTACTCTCACTACCACTACTACAACTACTACAACTACTACGCTACTATTACAACAACAATAACCACTAATGCTATGATAACTACGATTAATACTACATCTACTACTACTACTACTACTAGTGCTACTGCTACTACAAGTTCTACATCAACTACTACTATGGTTGCTCCTACTACTATCACTGCAATGGCTGCCTACAACAACAACAACCACGGCTACTAGCACGATCGCTACTACAACTACTATTGCTACCTTTGCCACTACTACTGCTACAACTGTTACCACTACTACAGCTACTACTACTACTATTACTACTACTACTGCTGTTACTACTATTCCTACTTTTACTCAAACTACTACTAGTACAATTACCACTACAGTTACTACCACTACTGCAACTATTACTACTCCGACTGCTGCTACTACTATTAGTAAAACTACTGCTACTAATACTATTAGTAATACTACTACTACTATCGCTACTAAAATTGCTACTACTACAAGTACCACTACGGCTACTACTACAAATACTACTGTTACTACTTGTTCTAATACTACAACTCATATTGCTGCTACTACAACTTCTACAACCTCTACTACTACTACTACTTCTGCTAGAACTTCTACTATTGCTACTACTGCCACTACTACTACAACAATCGATTCTACTACTACTACTATTATTACTGCTACTACAACTCTACAACAATAACAACTATTACTAATACTACTAATTCGGCTAATACTACTGCTACTAGTACTACCACTGCTGCTACTACAACTGCTACAACTACTGTTACTACGACTACTACTACTACTACTACTACTACTACTACTACTACTACTAATACTGCTACTACGGCTACAACTACTACTACTACTGCCACTACTACGATTTCTACTACTTCCACAACCACTTATTCAACTGCTACTATTGCTACTAGTACTACTACAATTACTACTTCTACTGTTACTTTTTCTAATAAGAGTTCTGCTACCAATTCTACTATTACTACTGCTACCAACACTACAACTACTACTACTACTTCTGCGACTACTTTTGCTAATACTGTTGCTGCTGCAACGACTGCTGCTACTACTACTACTACTCTTGCTACAACAACAACTACTACTGGTACAACTATTCTTAATACTACCACTGCGATAGCACTACTACTATTGGTACTTCTTCAACCGTTACCAACTCTACTACTACTATGACTACTACTACTAGTATTTATGCTACTACTATAGCTTATTTTGCTACTACTATTGCAACTTTAGCTACTACTACTTTTGCTACTACTAATGCTATAACAACTACAAATGCAACTACTATTACTGCCACTACTATTCTGCTACCACTGCTGCGATAACTGCCACTACTACTACTACTACTACCACTACTATCACAACTATTGCTGCTACAACTACTACTACAACAACAACAACTACTACTGCTACTAATACTGCCAATGCTACTACATCTACTACTATTACTACAACAACTACTTCCACTACTACTACAACTTCTACTACTACTGCTGCAGCAGCTATTGCTCGTACTAATGATATTTCTACTACTGCTACAATGGGTAATACCGCAACTTCAGCTAATACTAGTACTACCACCACCAGCACCACACTACTACTACTACCACTACTACTACTCGTACTTCTACTACTACTGCTACTACTGCTACTACTACTACAACTACTACCACTACTATAACTACTATGATTCCTACAACTGCTACTACTGCTATTATCACTAATACTGCGACTTCTGCTACTACTGCTGCTATTACTACTACTACTACTACTAGTAGTACTACTGTAGCTGTTGTACTATTACTAAAACTACTACTGCTACTACGACTGCGGCTACTATTACTTTTGCTACTCTCATCGCTACTTCCCCTACTATTATGACTAATGCTACTACTGCTGCTGCCACAGCTGCTACCATTGTTACTACTGTAACTACTTTTACGACTACTGCAATTATTGTTGTTGCAACTTCTGATGCTACTTATATTGCTACTACTACTATGGCTGCTATAGAAACTACTATTATTATTACTATTACTACTACTACTAGTACTTCCACTACTACAACTACTGTTGCTGCTACTACTGCTACTATGGCAACGATTGTTACTACTACTACAACTGCTACTACTCCTAATAAAACTAGTACTACCACCACTGCTTCTATTACTCTAACTGCTACTACTAGTACTGCTAAGACTACTACTACTGTTGTTGCTACTATTACTTCTACTACTGCCACTACTATTGCAATTAGTACTTCTGCTACTACTAATGTTGCCGCTGTTGTTGTTGCTCCTTCAACTATTACTATTGCCACAACTACTAATACTACAACAACTACTAATACTACTGCTACTTCTACAACTATTGCCGCTACTACTACTACTACTACTACTACTACTACTACAACTACTAATACCATTGCTACTTCTGCCACTATTGCAGCTACTATAACGGCTACTGCTACACAAACTAATACTACTACTACTTCTACTACTACTGCTACTACTACTACTACTGATAGTGCTACTACTACTGCTACGACTACTAATTTAGCTATAGCAATTACTGTCGCTACTATTACTACTACTACTACTCTTGGTGCTACTACTACTGATAATACAACTCCTACTATTTCTCCTACTACTACTTCCACCGCTATAATTGCTACTTCTACTACTAGTACTACTGCTTCAGCTAATGCGCTACTACAACTTCTACTACTAAAATTATTGCTGCTACTGCTACTACTGCTACTACTAATACTGCTGCTACTACTACTACTACTCCTACTACTACTTCTTCTTCTACTACTACTACTACTAATACTACAACTCCTGCTACAACTACTATTGCGGCTACTACTGCTACTACTAGTACTACTGCTGCTACTACTACTACAACTACTACTGCTACAACCAATGATACTATTACTACTATTACTACTACTACAACTACTATTACTACTATTGCTGCTACTACTACCACTCTCACTACCACTGCTATTACTGCTACTATTGCTACTACTACTACTACTACTACCACGACTACTACTACTGCTGCTACATCTATTGCAACTATTATTGCTACTGCTACCACTACTTCTACTACTGCTACTACTCCTTCCACTACTACTACTATTGCTACCGCTTCTTCTATTACTATTAGCAGTACTACTGCTTCTACTAATACTACTACTACTAGTGATAGTTTTGCTACTACATCTAGTATTACTACTAATAATGCTAGTACTACTTCTACTTCTCCTACCATAACAATGGCTGCTACTACAACTTCTATTACAAGAACTTATCGTACTACTGCTACCACTCCGGCTACTACTGCTCCTACAACTACTACTACTACTACTGCTGCTACTACTGCTACTACAAGAACTTATCGTACTACTGCTACTACTACTGCTGCTGCTACTGTTGCCGCTACTGTTGCTGCTACTACAACTATTATTACCAATACTGCTACTACTTCTCCTACCACTTCTACTACTACTACTTTTACCACTGCTACTACTATTACAATTACTACTAGTAGTGCTACTAGTACTTAGTACTGCTGTTGCTGCTGCTGCCACTTCTGCTGCTGCTGCTACAACTACTATTCCTACTAATACGACAACTACTGATACTACTTCTACCACTATTACTACAAGTACCACTTCTACAACTACCAGTAGTAGTACTACTGCTACTACTTTTGCGACTGCTACTACTGCTACTGCTACTGCTACTACTTTTGCTACTGCTACTACTGCTACTACTTTTGCTGTTACTACTATTGCTACAATAGCTAATACTACCACTACTACTACTACTACTACCACAACTACTTCTTCTACTACTGCTACTACTATTACTACTACTGCTACAACTACTGCAACTACTGTTATTATTGCTACTACTACTACAACTCTTGCTACTGTAGCAACTACAGCTACTACCACTGTTACTTCTTATTCAAATGCTACTACTACTTTTGTTACTACAACTATTGCTACTAATACTACTACTGCTATTGTTGCTACACAACTACAACTATTGTTGTTGCCGCTACTATTGCTACACTACTACTGCTGCTGCTACTGCTACTACTACTATTGCTGTTACCATTAATACTTCGAATACTTCCACTATTACTACTGCTACAACAACTACTACTACCCCTATTACTTCTACTACCACTGCTACATCTTCTAGGACAACAATCACCACTCATACTAATACTACTGCTGCTACTACAATTGGCACTACTACTTCTACGACTATTACTACTACTACTACTACTCCAACTACTGCTACTACTACTACTATGGCAACTACAGCTACTATTACTGCTACTGCTGCTACTACTACTACTACAACCACTACAACAATAAAAACAACAACTACTATTGCTACTACTCCTGCTAATACTACTTCTCATACAACAACTACTATTGCTACTATGGGTACTACTTCTACTGCGACTATTATTGCTATTACTAGTACTACCACTACAGCGACTACCACAATAATAACTATTGCTACCACTGCCACTATTACTACTACTAGTACTAATACTTGGACAAATATTACTGCTGCTACTGCTGTTGTGGCTACTACTACTACAACCACCCCTACTAACACCACTACTACTACTGCTACTGCAGCTACTGCTACTACTGCGACTACTGCTACTTCTACTACTATTCTACTACTACAACTACTACTACTACTATGGCTGCAACTGTTGTCGATGATACTACTACTACTACTGCTCTGCTACTTCTCTAGCTACTACTACCACTATTACTACTAATACAATAACAACTGCTACTATTAGTATTAATATTACTACTTCTATTGCTATTGCAGCGACTACTAGTACTACAATAACTACTACAGCTGCTACAACTGCTACTACTACAACTGTTGCTATAGTTGTTGCAACTATAACAACAACTACTACTATCGCTACTACCGCTGCTACTAATTCTACTACTACCACTACTACTATAACTACCACAACACCTACTACTACAACTACTACTACTATTACTACTACCCCTGCTACTACTATAGAAATACTACTGCTACTACTGCTTCTAGTACTACTACTGTTGCTACTACTGCTACTACTACTATCACAGATACTACTACTTCTACTACTCCTACTATTGCAGCCACTACTACTACTATTGCTGCAACTTCTACTGCGGCTGCAACTTTGACTATTGCTACTACTATTATTACTACTACTACCACTACTACTACTACTACAACAAAAACAATAACTACTACTGCTACTATTACTACTACTACTACTACTGCTACAACTACTGCTACTACTACTACTACAACTTCTCATACTACAATCACTACTTCTACTACTACTTTTACAACTATTACTCTTATTATTACTACTACTACTACAACCATTTGTGCTACTACTTGTACTGCTACTGCTGCTACTATTGTTGCAAATGCTGTTATTACCACAACTACTAAAATTACTAGAACTTGTGCTACAATTGTAACTGCTACTACAACTACTACTACTTCTCCTTCGACTTCTACTCCTACTTCTACTTCTACTTCTCCTACAACTGCCACTATTACTACTACCACTACTAACACTACTTCTACTACTTCTACTACTTCTGCTACTACTGATACTCCTGCTACTGTGACTACCACTACTACCACTATAGTCGCTACTATTATAGATTCTGCTACAACTACTACTTCTCCTACTACGACTACTTCCGCTACCATCACTACTGCTACCACAATTGCTACCACTGATTCTACTAAAACTATAATTAATATTGTTGCTACTACTACAACTAATACTGCTACTTCTCCTACTACTGCTATTTCTCCAACTACAACTACTGCTACTAGTACTACTATGGCTACTGCTACTATTGCGACTGCCATAACCGCACTACTGATACTACAGCTCCAACAACTACTCCTACTCTACTACTACTGCTACTTCTACTACTACTTCAACTATTATTGCTTCTTCTACTACTACTTCTGCTATGACTACCACTGCTACTACTACTGCTACTATTACTACTATTATAACTACAACTACCACTGTGGTGACTAATACTACTACTACTCCTACTACTACTATAACAGTTACTACTATTACTACTACTATAATTACTACTATTATAACTACCACCACGACTACTACTACGACTACTGCTACACTAATACTACTATTTTTGTTGCCACTTCTGCTATTACTACTACTAAGACTATTACTGCTACTACTATACAACATCAATAACAATGACTACTACTACCATAATAACTACTACTTCTGCTACAACAATAATAATAACTACTACTACTACTTCGCCTACAACTACTACTGCTGCTGCTCTTGCTACTGCTACAACTATCGCTATTGCTACTATTATTACTTCTACAACTACTATGACTTCTACTACCACGACTACTGCTACTACTGCTATTGCTTCTACTACAACTACCAATAGCACTACTATTATAACTTTTGCTACTACTACTACTGCAACTACTACTGCTACTATTGTTGTTTCTACTACTGCTACTACTGCTAATGCTGCTAATGCTGATGCTACTGTTGTTGCTACTATTGCTACTTCATCTGCTACCGCTAGTACTACTGCTACTACTACTACTAATACTATAGGTGCTACTACTACCACTACTATTACTACAACTACTATTGCTACGACAACAACTACAACTACTACTGAGGCTGCTGTTAGCACTACTACTTCTAGTAATACTACTATCACCACTAATGATGCTGCTTCTACTACTGGTGCGACTGTAACTACTACAAATGCTGGGGATAATAGTACTGATACTACTATGACTTCTTCTACAACTTCTGCTACTCTAGTTGCTGCTACTACTATAGCCACTACTACTCTTGCTACTATTACCACTACTGCTATTACTACTGCTGCTACTACTACTACTACTTCTACTATTGCTGCCACTTCTACTACTGCTACTGTTACTGCTGCTGCTACTACTACTACTATTACTACTACTCCTATGATTGCTACTGCTGCTGCTGTAATTACTACAACTGCTACTACTTCTCCTCCTACTACTACTATTATTAATACAACTACTATAACTAATACTACTACTTTTGTTGCTACGACTACTACTGCAGATGCTATAACTACTACAATTACTACTGCTGCTATTATTGCTTCTGCTACTACTCAGACTACAACTACGATGACAATAACTACAAATGCAACTACTATACTATTATTACTATTGTGGCTACGACTACTACTACTACTACTACTACTAGTACTAGTAGTAGTAGAGTTTAGTAGTAGTACTAATGCTGCTGCTAGTGCTACTACTACTACTATTACTACCTCAACTAATAATACTACTACCACTACTACAACAACAACTACTACTATTGTTGTTGCTGCTGCTACAACTACTACTCTTACAACTTCTCCTTCTACACTACTATTGCTACAAGTATTACAGCTGCTACTAATACTATTACAACAACTAGTACCGCTGTTACTAATTCTACTTGCTACTACTACTTTAGCTACAACTACTATAACTACTCGTACTACTGCTACTACTTCTGCTACTGCTATTGTTTGTACTACTATCGCTGCTACTGCTACTACGCATACCACTACTAGTATTACTATTACTAAACTACTACGGCTGCCACTGCTGCTGCTACTACTACTACCATTACAACAACTATTACTATTGCAACAACTAGTACTACAGCTACTACTACTATTACTACTACGACTACTGAGAAAACTAATACTACCGCTATTGCAACTGATGCTACTACTACAATTACTACTACCACTACTACCAATGCTACTGCTGCTACTACTACTACTACTACTTATATTAATACTACTACAACTTCTACTACTATTACTACTATTACCATGACAAATACTTCAACAACTACTACTAATACTACTAGTACTCCTCCTATTACCACTACTAACCCCATTGCTACTACTACTATTACAACTACTACCCCCATTGCTTCTATTACTATTACTACTACAATCACTAAGAAAAATACTACTACCACTACTGTAACTAATGCTACTATTACAACTACTACTACCACTACTACCAATGCTACTGCTGCTATTACTGCTACTACTACTACTGATACTAATACTACTAGAACTCCTACTACTACTACTACTATTACCATGACAAATACTACAATAACTATTACTAATACTACTACTACTCCTATTACCACTACTACTACCATTGCTACTACTACTGTTGCTACAACTACTATTACAACTACTACCGTCTGACTCCTACTCCTACTACTACTCCTACTATTGCTTCTACTACTACAACTGCTACTACAACTACTACTACAACTACTACCATTACTACTTTTACCATAACTTCTTTAACTACTACTCCTATTGCTACTGCCACAACTACTACTCTACTTCTCCTCCTACTACTACTATGGCTACTACTACTGCTACAACAACTACTACTACTACAACCACAACTACTACTTCTACTATGACTATTACTACTGCTAGTACTGCAAATACAATAACTATTAGTGCTGCTGCTATTGCTACTGCTACTGCTAGTACTAATACTACTACCACTATTGCTATTGCTATTGTTACTACTAGTAGTACTATTACTACTACTACTGCTACAGCTACTACTACTATTACTCCTACTACTAGTACTACCACAACTATGACTATTATAATGCAGGCTATTCCTACTGCTACTACAACAACTTCTTCTGCTACTACTACTCTGACTACTTCTACTACTGCTACTACTACTACTACTATACCTGCTTCTACTACAACAACTAGTACTACTACAACTACTACTATTATTACCACTACGATTACTACTACTACTACTAGTACTACTATTGCTAATACTATAGCTACTATTAGTACTACAACTGCTGTTACTACTACTATTAGTACTACTACTGCAATTATTATTATTGCTACTACCACTACTACTAGTACTACTACTACTAATATTACTATTACTACTATAATTAATTCTTCATTTGTTACCACTACTGCTATGACAACTACCACTACTAGGACTACCATTATTATTGCTGATACTTCTACTACCACTACTACTACTCTTGCTACTACTACCAGTAATATTACTACCCCAACTAATCAAATAATAACTACTTCTTCTACTATAGCTCCTACTACTACTTTTGCTTTTATCCTAGTACTACAATTACACTATTGCTACTACTGCTAATAATACTACTACTATGACTACTGCCCTTGTTGCTGCTACTGTTATTGCCACTACAAGCTATATCACTTGAAGAAGTAGTAGTCGTTGCAAATGTAGTACTAACGGTAGTTGTAACTATAGTAGTTATTGTAGTAGTAGTTGTAGTAGTAGTAGGAGTAGCAGTAGTAGTAATACTAGTATTAGTTGTTGTAGTAGTAATTATAGTAGTATTAGTAGTAGTTGTAGTAGTAGTAGTTTGAGTAGTTATAGTAGTTATTATAGTAGTAGTAACTATAGTAGTAGTAACTATAGTATTAGTAGTTGTAATAGTAGTCATAGTAGTATTAGTAACAATAGTAGTAGTAGTACGCATTTTAGTAGTAGCAGCAGCAGTAATAGTAATAGTAGTTCTTGCGGTAGTTCTTGTAGTAGTAATAGTAATAGTATTAGTTGTAGTTGTAGTAGCAGTAGTTGTTGTTGTACTAGGAGTAGTAGTAGGAGTAATAGTACAAGTAGTAGTAGTAGTAGTAGTAGCAACAGTAGCAACTGCAGCAGCAGCAGCAGTAGTAGTAGTAGTAGTCATAGTAGTAGTTGTTATTGTTGTAGTAGTAATAGTAGTAGTAATAGCAGTAGTCGTAGTAGTAGTAGTAATAATAGCAAGATTAGTAGTAGTAGCAGTAGTAGTAATATTAGTAGCAGTAGCAGTAGTAGTAGTAGTAGTATAGTAGTAGTAGTGTTAGTAGTGCTGGTAGTGGTAGTTTTAGTAGTAGCAACATTAGTAGCAGCAATAGTAGTCATAGTAGAAGTAGCAATAGTAGTTTTAATAGTTGTCATAGTAGTAGTAGTATTATGAACAGCGATAGTAGTAGGAATAGGAGTAGGAGTAGTAGTAGGTGTAGTAGTAGTTGTAGCAGTAGTAGTGGTAATAACAGTAGTAGTATAAGTAGCAGTAGCATTAGAAGTAGTAATTGGTTTAGTAGTTGTAGTAGCAGAAGTAGTAATAGCAGTAGTATTAGTAGTAGTTGTAGTAGTAGTAGCAGTGGTTGTAGTGGTAATAGTAGTAGTGGTTGTAGTAGTAGTAGTAGTTGGAGTGTTAGGAGGAGGAGTAGTAGTAGTAATTATAGATGTAGTAGGAGTCATAGTAGTAGTAGCAACAGCATCAACAACAATAGCAATCGTAGTAGCAGTGGTAGTAGTAGTAGTCGTACATGTAGTAGTAGGTGTTATAGTACTAGTTGTAGAAATAATAGCTATAGTAGTAGTAGTTTGAGTTGTATTGGTTGTGGTAGTAGTTGCAACAGCAGCAATAGTAGCAGCAACAACAAAAAAGTAATAGCAGTAGCTGTAGCAGCTATCGTAGTTGAAGTAGTAGTAGAAGTAGTTGTTGTTGTTGTTGCAGTAGTAATAGTAGTTGTAGTAGTAGTAGCTGCAGTACTAGACGCAGTAGTAGTATAAGTATTAGTAGTAGCAACATTAGTAGTAATAGTAGCAGTAGAAGTAGTGGTAGTTATAGTTGTTGTAGCAATAGTAGTAGCAGCACGAGAAGTAGTAGTAGCTGATGTAGTAGCAGTAGTAGTAGCTGCTGTAGTAGTAGAAGTAGCAATAGTAGTAGTACTAGTAGTATTACTAGTAGTAGCAGCAGCAGCAATGGTCATAGCAATAGTTGAAGTATTAGTAGCACTAGTAGTAGTAGTTGTTGTAGCAGCAGTAGCGGTAGTAGTAGTACTTGTAGTGGCAGTAGCAGTAGCTGTAGTAGTAGTACTTGTAGTGGCAGTAGCAGTAGTAGTAGTAGCCATAGTAGAAGTAGTAGCGACATTAGTAGAAATAGTAGCATTAGCAGTAGCAATTATACAGGTAGTAGCAGTAGTAGTAGTAATAGTAGCTGCTGTAGCAGTGGTGGCAGTAGTAGTAATTGAAGTGACAGTCGTAGAAGTAGTAGTAGTTATGGTAGTAGTAGCAAAAGTAGTAGCAATAGTACTAGCAATAGTACTAGCAATAGTAGTAGTAGCTATAGTAGTTGTAATAGTAGTAGTAGCAGCAGTAGAAGAAGTAGTTGTAGTTGTTGTACCCACTGTAGTAATAGTAGCAATAGTAGTAGTACTACAAGTAGTAGTTATTGTAGTAGTAGCAACAGTAGTAACAGTTGTAGAGCAGAAGTAGTAGTAGTAGAAGTAGTAGTAGCAATAGTCATAGTTGTAGTCATAGAAATAGTAGTAGCAGAATTAGTAGTAGCAGAATTAGTAGTAGTAGAAGTAGTAGTTACAGCAGTAGCAATAGTAGTACTACTAGTAGTAGAAGTAGTTGTTGTGGCAACCACAATACTAGTAGTAGTCGTAGTAGAAGTAGTAGTAGTATTAATAGTAGTAATAGTCGTACTAGTTGTAGTAGTAGTAGTAGCATTAGTAGTAATAGTAGTAGTAGTAGTTGTTGTAGTAGCAGTAGCAGAAGTAGTAGCATTAGTAGCAGTTATCGAAGAAGTCAAGTGGTAGAAATAGTACCATTTCTAGTAGTAGTACTTGTAGTAGTAGTAGCACTAGTTGTAATCAAAGTAGTAGAAGTTGTAGTACTTATAGTAGTAATAGTAGTAGGAGGAGGAGAGTTAGAGTAGTAGTAGCAATAGTATGAGTAGTAGTAGCTGGAGGAGTAGTAGTAGTAGTATTAGTAGTAGCAGCAATAGTAATAGCAATAGTAATCGGAGTGGGAGAAGAAGCAGCAATAATAGTAGCTGTAGTAGTAGCAGTTGTAGTTGTAGTTGCGGTAGTAGCAGTAGTAGTAGTAGTATTAGCAATAGTAGTTGCTATAGTAGTAGTAGTAGTAGTCCTAGTAGAAGGATTAGTAGCAGTAGTAGTAGCAATAGTAGTATTAGCAGTAGTAAAAGTAGTAGTAGTAATAAGAGTAGTGGTGGAATCAGTCATAGTAGTTATAGCAAAAGTAGTTGTAGCAGTAGTGATAGTAATAGGAGAAATAAAACTAGTAGCAGTAGGAGTACCAGCAGTACTAGTAGTAGAAGATGCAGTAGTAGTCGCAGTAGTACTAGTAGTAGCTGTAGTAATTGCAATAGTAATAGTAGTAGTAGTGGTAATGGCAACAGTAGCAGTAGTGGCAGTAATTTTAGTTGTAGTTGTTCTAGTGGTAGCAGACGAAGTACTAGTGGCAGTAGTTGCTTGCTGTAGAAATAGTAGTAGTAGGTAAAGTAGTTGTCTAGTAGTAGTAGTAGTACTAGGAGGAGAAGTTGTAGTAGTTGTACTAACAATAATAGGAGTAGTAGTAGTAGTAGTAGTAGTGGCAGTTGTAGTTGTAGGAGTAGAAGTAGTAGTAGTGGTAGTAATAGCTATCGCAGTAGTAGTAATAGTAGCAGTAGTAGCATTAGTAGTAGTAGCAACAACAGTTACAGTAGTAGTAGTAGTAGTGGTAGTAGCAATAGTAGCAGAATTATTTGAAGTAGCAAAACTCCTATTAGTAGTAGTAGTAGTAGCAATAGTTGGAGTGGTATCAGTAGTAGCCATAGTAGTAGCAGTAGCAGTATTGGCAGTACTAGTAGTAGTAGTACTTGTAGTAGTAGTACTAATTAGAGTAGAAGTAGCAGTTGTAGTAATAGTAGTAGTGGTAGTAGTAGTAGTAGTAGCAGCCTTTATGGCAGTAGTAGTAGTAAGAATAGTAGCAGTAGTAGCAGTAGTCGTAGTAGTGGTAGTAGTAGTAGTAAAAGTCCAAGAAGTAGTAGTTGTGGAAGTGGCAGTAGTACTAGTAGTAGTAGCAGTAATACTATTAGTAGTAGTAGCAGCAACAGTAGTAGAAGTAGAAATAGTTGTAGTTGTAGAGGCAGAATTGGTAGTAGTGTCAGAAGCAGTAGTAGCAATAGTAGTAGCAATTCTTTCAGTAGTAGTAGTAGTAGTAGTATTAGTGTAGTAGTAGTAGCAGTAGCAGTATTAGTGGAGTAGATAGGAAGTAGCTATAATAGTAGAAGTAGTAGTTGGAGAGGAAGTAGTAGTTGCAAAGTAGTAGTAGTGGTAGAAGTAGTGGTAGTAGTTGTTGTATTAATCTTATTCCTAGAAGTAGCTGCAGTTGTCATAGCAGTAGTGGCAAATGTAGTTATAGGACAAGTAGTATTAGTTGTAGTAGTTGTTGTAGAAGTAGCAGTAGTTGTAGTAGTAGCTGTAGTAGTAGAAGTAGAAGCAGCAGCAGTAGTGGTAGTAGTTGCTATGGCTGTAGGAAAAGCAGTAGTAAAAGTAGTAAAAGTAGTAAAAGTAGTAGTAGTAGTCATACTAGTAGTAGTAGTAGCTGAAGTAGTAGTAGTAGTAGCAGTGGTAGGTGTTGTTATTATTGTAGTAGTAGTAGTCATAGCAGCCAAACTAGTAGTAGAAATAGTACTAGTAGCAGCAGTTGTAGTAGTAGTAGTCGTATAAGCAATAGTTCTTAGTGCTAAAATAGTAGCCGCAGTTATAGTAGTTGTCGTAGGAGTAGCAGCAGCAGCAGTAGTAATAGTAGTAGTAGTAGGAGTTGTAGCAGTAGTAGTGACAGTGGTAGCAGTAGGAGTAGTAGTTGTACTAATAAGAGTAGGAGCCATAATAGTTGTTATAGTAGCGGTAGCAACAGAAGCTTTAGCAACAGAATTGTTAGTAGTGGAAACAGTAGCAGCAATGGTTGCAGTAGTTGTAGAATTATGAGCAATAGTAGTAGGAGTAGGGGAAGAAGTAATATAAGCAATAATAGGAGTAGAAGTTGTAGTAGTTTTTATAGTAGCAATAGTAGCAAAAGTTGCAGTAGTTGTAGTAGCAGCAATAGCAGCAGAAGTAGTCGTAGTGGTTGTAGTAGTAGTTGTAGTACTAGAAGTAGTTATAGTAGAAGTTGAAATAGTAGTAGTACTAGTAGTAGTAGTAGTAGTCGTAGTAGTGTTAGCAATAGTAGTAGAAGTCAGGGTAGTAGTTGTAGTAGTAGTAGTAGTATTAGTAGCCGTATTAGTCATAGAAATAGTAGTAGTACAAGTAGCAGTAGTAGTAATAGCAACAGTAGTCGCAGAAGTTGAAGCCATGTTAGTAGTAGTAGTAGTAGTAGTAGTCATAGTTGTAGCAATAGCAACAGTACCAGTAGTAGTAGGACTTGTAGCAGTAGTAGCAAGAGCAAGAGGAGTAGTAGTAGGAATAGTAGTTGAAGTTACAATAGTAGAAGTAGTAGTAGTCGCAGTATTAGTAGGAGTATTATTAGTAAAAATTATAGTAGTAATAGTAGTAGAAGGAGCAGTAGTAGTTGTATTAGTAGTAGAAGCAGCAGGAGTAGTAGTAGTATAAATAGTAGGACCAGTAGTGGTAGTAGTAGTATGAGTAGTAAGCCTAGTAGTTGTAGTAGTAGTTGTAGTAGTAGTATTAGCAGTAGCTGGAATAGTAGTAGTTGTAGTAGCAATAGTGGCAGTAGTAGTAGTAGCCGTAGTAGCAGTTGGAGTAGTAGTAGTATTAGAAGTAGCCATTGATGTAGTAGTAGTAATAGAAGTTGTAGTAGTAGCAGTAGTCATAGTAGTAGGAGAAGTACTAATAACAGTAGCAGTGGTAGCAGTAGTTGTAGTAATACTAGTTGTCGTAAAAATAGTAGTAGCTGAAATAGTAGTTGTGGTAGTAGTAATAGTCATGGAAGCAATAGCAGCTGGAGCAGTAGTAGTGGAAGTAGTAGTAGTAGTAGAAGTAGTTGAAATTGTCGGAGTAGTAGTGTAGTTGAGATAATAGGAGTAGTTAGAGTACTAGCAATAGTAGTAGTAGCAGTAGTAGTAGTAGTTTTAGTAGTTGGGCTAGTAGTAGTTAATATTGTTATAGAAGTAGTAGCTACCGTTACAGTAGTAGTAGTAGCAGCAGTCGTAGTAACCATTATGGCAGTAGCAATAGTAGTTGCAGTCGTGGTAGTGTTAGGAGAAGTGGAAGTAGTAGCAAAAGTAGTAGTAGCATTGGTTGCAGTAGCAGCTATAGCAGTAGTAGTAGTAGTAGTAACAGCAGTAGCAGCAGTAGTAGTAGTAGTAGCAGTAGTAGTAGTAGTAGTAGTTATTGTTGTTGTAGTAGTTGTAGTTGCAATAGTAGTGGTAGTAGTTGCAGTAGCAATACTAGTAGTAGTAGTTGTTGTAGTCGTAGTAGCTACAGTAGTAACAGTAGTTGTAGTAGTAGTAGTTGCAGTGGCAATAGTAGTTATAGTAGTTCCACTAGCAATAGTAGTAGTAGCAATAGTAGTAGCAGTAGTAGTTGACGTTGTAGGTATAGTACTAGCAATAGCAATAGTAGTAGCAGTAGTAGAAGTAGTAGTAGCAATAGTAGCAATAGTAGCAGTAGTAGTTGTAGTAGTAGTAGTAGCCATTGAAGCAATTGCAGCAATAGAGGTAGTAGCAGTAGTAGTAGTGGTACCAGTAGTAGCTGTAGTAGGCGTAGTAGTATTTGGAGTAGCAGTAGTGCTAGTAGAATTAGTGGTAGTAGTAGTAGTAGTAGGAGTAGTAGCTGAAGTAGAAGTAGTAGAAGTTGCGAAAGTAGTATTACCAGATGTAATAGAAGTATTTATAGTTGTAGAAGGTGCAGTAGGAGTAGTAGTAGTAATAGTAGCGACATTAGTAGCAGTAATAGGAATTGCAGCAGTAGTAGTAATAGTAGCAGTAGTAGTAGCAGTAATAGGAGTTGCAGCAGTAGTAGTAATAGTAGCGACAGTAGTAGCAGTAATAGGAGTTGCCGCTATAGTAGTGTAGTAGTAGTAGTAGTAGCAGCAGTAGTAACAGTAGTAGTAGCCATAATAGTAGTACCAGTGGTAGTACTATTAGTGCTTGTAGTAGTTATAGTAGTAGTACTAGTAGTAACTGTAGTAGCAAAAGTAGTAGTAGTATTAGTAGTAGTAGTAGCAGTAGTAGTAGATGCATTAGTGGCAATAGTAGCAGTAATAGTAGTAGTAACGATAGCAACAGTAGCAATAGTAGTAGTAGCATTAGTAGTACTAGTTATAGTGGAAGTAGTAGTAGCATTAGTAGGAGAGGTGGTAGTCGTAGTAGCAGTCATAGTAGCAGTAGTAATAGTGATAGCAGTAGTAGGAGTAGTTGTAGTAGCAGCAATAGTAGTAGTATTAGTAATAGCAGTAGCATTGTTGTAGCACTAGCGACAATCGCGGTAGTGGAAGCAATAGCAATAGTAGTAGGAGTAGTCTTAGTATTACCAGAACTGGTAGTTATAGTGGTTATAGAAGTAGTTGTAGCCACAGCAGCTATAGCAGTAGTAGTTATAGTAGTAGTAGCAGTCTCACAAGTAGGAATAGTAGTTGTTGTAGAAGTGGTAGTAGTAGTGGTAGTAGTCGTAGTAATAGTAGTAGTAGCAGCAGCATTAGCAGTAATAGTATTAGTAGTACAAGCAGTTATTGTAGCAGTAACAAGAGAAGTAGTAGTAGTAGTAGTAGTAGTAGCTGCAGTGGTAGCAATAGCAGTAGTAGTAATAGTAGTAGAAGTAGTAGTCATAGTAGTAGTAACATTAGCATTAGTTGTAGTAGTAGCTGTTGTTGTTGTTGTAGTTGTAGGAATAGTAGTAGTAGTAGTTATCATTGTTGTTGGAGAGGTAATAACAATAGTTGCAGTAGTAGTAGTATTTATTGTCATAGTAGTAGTACTAGTTGTATCAGTAGTGGTAATAGTAGTAGTAGTAGTCATAGTAGTAGCAGACGTAGTAGAAAGTGTTGTAGTAGTTGTTGTAGTAGTAGTAGTTTATGTTGTAACAACCGTAGTATTTGTAGTAGATGTAGTTGTAGCGGTAGTAGTGATTATATTAGATTTAGCATCTGAAGTAGCAGTCGAAGTAGTGGTAGCAGTATTAGCAGTAGCAACTGTAGTAGCAATAGTAGCAGCAACAGTAGTAGAAGTAGTAATACTAGTATTGGATCTAGTAAGAGTAGTAGTAGTAGCAGCACTAGCATTTGTTGGAGCAGCAAAAGTCATTGCAGCAGTTCTAGTAGCAGTAGTAATAGTAGTTGGAGAAGTTGTACTAGTAGTAGTAGTAGTAGCAGCAGCAGTAGTGGTGGTGGTAATTGTAGTAGCAGTAGTAGCAATTATGGTAGTAGTAGTAGCTGTAGTAGTGGCAGTCGCAGTAGCAGACGAAAAAAAAGTATTATTGGTAGTAGTAGTTGTAGTTATTGCAGTAGCAGTTGTCGTAGCTACATCGATTGTAGTAGTAGTTGGAGTAGTGTAATAGTAGTAGTAGCCGTAGTAGCTGTAGAAGCCGTGGGAGTAGTAGAAACAGTAGTAGCGGAACTAGCAGTAGTGGTATTATTAGTGTTTTTTGTGGTAGATGTAGTCATATTAGTACTAGTAGTAGTAGTAGCAGTAGTAGTTGTAGTAGTAGCAGTAGTAGTAGTAGTAGTAGTAGTAGTACTAGCTGTAGTAGCTGTAGTAGTAGTGGTAGTGTTAGGAGCAGCAGTAGTGGAAGAAGAAGAAGTAGTTGTCATAGTAATAATAGTTGTAGCAATAGCCATAGTAGCAGTACTATTAGTAGTAGTAGTAGTAGTAGCAGAAGTAGTAGCAGTAGTAATAGTAGCATTAGTGATAGAGATAGTAGTAGTTGTTGTTGTTGTAGTTGGAGTTAGAGTAGTAGCAATAACTGTAATAGCATTCGCAGTAGTACGAGTAGCAGCAGTAGGAGTGATAGTAGTAGTAGTAACAGAAGTAGTAATAGTTGCAGTAGTAGTAGTGATAGTAGTAGGATAAGTAGCAGTAGTGACAGTAGTAGTAGCAGTAGTGGCAATAGTAGTAGTATCCGTAGTAGTAGTAGTAGTGGTAGTAGTGGCATTAGCAGTAGTTGTAGCACTAGTAGTAGTAGCAGTAGTGGTTGTCGTAGAAGAAGTATTAGTAGTTGTTGTTGTAGTGGTCGTAGTAGTAGTAGTAGTAGTAGAAGTAGTAGCAACAGTAATTATAGTAGTTGTAGCACTAGTAGTATTTGTTGTAGCAGTGGTAGCAGTAGTAGTAGCAGTTGGTTTAGTAATTGCAATAGCAGTGGCAAAAGTTGTAGCAGTCGAAGTAGTGGTAGCATAAGTAGCATTATCAGCCATAATAGCAACAGTAGTAGTAGTTATTGTTGTACTAGTCGTAGTAATTGTATTGGAAGAAGTGGAAGTAGTAGTACTACTAGTAATAGTAGAAGAAGAAGCAATAGTAGCAGAAGTAGTAGTTGTTGTTGAATTATAGTAGTTTAAGTAGTAGCAGTAATACTAGTAGCAATAGTAGTAGTAGTAGCAGCAGTAGTATTAGCCAGAGTCAGAGTAGTAGTCGTAGTGGTGGCGGCCGTAGCAGCAGCAGTAGTAGTAGTAGTTGCATTTGTAGTAGTTGTTGCATTAGTAGTAGTAGTAGTTCTTTTGGTTGTTGTAGGAGAAGTTGTAGTTATAGTACTTATTATTGTTGTTGGAGAGGTGGTAGTAGTAGTAGTAGTAGTAGAAGTAGTAGCATTCATATTTGTTGTTGTATTAGTAGCACTAATAGTAGTAGTTGCAGTAGTAGTAGTAGTAGTCGTAGTAGTAGCAGTAGCAGTAGTAGCAGTAGCAGCAACAATAAATGCCATAGTTGAAGTAGTAGTAGGATTTGTTGTAGCAACAGTAGCAGTAGTAGAAGTACTAGTAGATGTAGTAGTAGTTGTAGTAGTAATTGTAGTATCTGTAGCAACATTTGTAGTAGTCGAAGTAGTAGTAGAAGTAGCAGCAGTAGCGGTAGTACTATTAGTAGCAGTAGGGGTTGTAGCAACAGTAGTATTAGTCGGTGTAGCAGTAGTAGTAGTAACTGTAGTTGTTGTAGAAGTATAAGTCATAGAGGAAGTAGTAGTAGTGGCCGTAGTAGTTGTAGCCATAGTAGCAGCAGTAGTAGTAGTATTAGTAGTAGTACTTATAGTAGCAATAGTAGTAGTTATAGCAGTCATAGTAGTGGTAGCAGTATTTGCAGTAGTAGTAATAGTACTAGAAGTAATAATAGTAGTATTAGTAGTACTACTAGTAGTAATCGTAGCAGAAATGCTAGTCATTGCAGTAGTAGCAGCAACATCTATAGCATTAGTTGGAGGAGTAGTAGTAGTAGGAGTAGTAATAGTAGTAGGAGTACTTGTAGTTGCTGCAGTAGTAGTACTATTATTAGTAGCAGCTATAGTAGTAATGGTAGTGGTAGCAGTACTAGTAGTAGTAGTGGTGGTAGTAGCAGTCGAATTAGCAATTCTAGCAGCAACTGTAGTTGTTGTTGTAGTAGTTGCGACAATAGCTGTAGTAGCGGTAGTGTAGTAGTAGTCACAGTAGTAGTAGTAGCCATGGTAGTAATAGCAATAGCATCAGTAGTAGTAGTAGTAGTCGCAGCAGTAGTAGTAGTAGCGGTAGCATTAGTAGCAGTAGTAGTAGTAGTAGTAGTGGGAGTAGTAGTTTTTATAGTAGCGCTGATAGTAGAAATAGTATTAATAATGTAGTAGTAGTAGTGATCATCGTAGTAGAAGTAGTAGTAGTAGCAGGTTTAGCTGCAGTAGTAGTTGTAGCATTAGTTGCAGTAATAGCAGTAGTAGTTGTAGTAGTAGTAGTAGTATTAATAGTAGCAATAGTAGTAGCAGTTGTAGTATTTGTAGTAGTTATAGCAGAAGAGCAGTAGTAACCGAAGTAACAGAAGTAGTAGTAGTAGCAGTCATAGGAATAGTAGTAGCTGTCGTAGTGGTCGCAATAGTTGTAGAAGTAGTAGTTGTTGTTGTTGTTGTAATAGTAATAGTGGTAATACTAGTAGTAGCATTAGTAGTAGCAACAATTGCATTAGTAGGAGTAGCAGTACTAGTAGTAGAAGAAGCAGTAGTAGTACCAATAGCAGAAGCAAAAGTTATAGAAGTAGAAGTAGTAGTATCAATAGCAGTACTAGCTGTAGTAGTAGCAGTAGTTGCAGCAATTGTAGTGGAAGTAGTAGTAGTAGCGGCAACAACAGAAGTAGTAGTAGCTACAGTAATAATACTAGCCATAGTGGTTGTAGTTGTAGTAGGTGTAGTGGGAGCTGTAGCTATAGTAGTAGTACTACTAGTAGTAGAAGTTGCAGAAGTAGTAGTTATAGCAGTTGCAGTAGTAGCTATAGTTGCAGTGGTAGGCGAAGTAGTTTAAGTAGTAGTACTAGTTGTAGTAGTAGTAGTAGAAGCAGTGGTAGCAGTGGTAGAAGCACTGGTGATAATTATAGTAGTAGCAGCAGTAGTAGTAGTCTTGACATTGCAAGCAACAACTGTAGTAGAAGTAATAGAAGTGGTAAAAATAGTAACAGTAGTAGTAGCGAAATTAGTTGTAGTAATTGTAATAGTAGTAATAGTAGTAGTAGTAGTTGAAGTAGTAATAGTAATACAAATAATAGTAGTAGCAGTAGTTGTAATAGAAGTAGTAGTATTAGTAGTTATAGTAGAAACCAGAGTAGTAGTAGTGGAATCACTGGCAGTAGCAGTAGTAGCAGTAGTAGCAGAAGCATTATTAGCAGTAGTAAGAGAAGTAGTAGCAGTAGTATTAGCGACAACAACAACAATAGTAGTACGAATAGTAGTAGTGGTAGAAGTATTAGTAGCCGCATTGGTAGTAGTTGAAGTAGTAGTAGAATTAGTAGTAATAGCCATAGTTGTCGTTGTAGTAGTACAAATAGTAGTAATAGCAATAGTAGTGGTAGCAGTAGTAGCAGCAATAGCAATAGTTATAGTAGTAGTAGCAGTAGCAATAGTAACAGTAGTAGTGGCAGTATTAGCTATAGTTGCAGTAGCAGTAGTAGCAGCAGTAGTAGTAATAGTAGTTGCAACAACAGCTGTAGTAGTACAAGTAGTAGTAGTGGTAGCAATAGTAGTAGCAAAGCTCATACCAGGAGTACCAGTAGTGGTAGTAGTAGAAGCAGTAGCACTAGTAGAGGCAATAGTAGTAGTAGGAGAAGTCGTAGTAGTAATAGTAGTAGTAGTAGTAGCTATAGTAGTGCGAGTAGTCATAGTAGTAGTAATAGCAGTAGTTGTAGTATTAGTAATAGTAGGAGTAGAAGTAGCAGTAGAATTAGTAGTAGGAGATGTAGTAGTAGTAGCAGTATTAGCAATTGTTGTAGTTGTAGTAGTAGCTGAAGTAGTAGTAGTACTAGAGTAGTAGTAGTAGTAGCAGTAGTTGTAGTACTAGTAGTAGTGGTTGTAGTAAAAGTAGTAGTCATAGTACTTGTAGCAATAGTAGTTGAAGTAGCGGTAGTAGTAGTAGTAGTAGAAGTGGTTGTAATAGTAATAGTAATAGTAGCAGTAGTGCTAGTCGTAGTAGTGGCAGTAATTGTAGTGGAAGTAGTAGTAAAATAGTAGTAGAGTTAACAGTAGCAGTGGTAATACTAGTTGTAGTAGTTGTAGTAGTAGCAACGGTAGCATTAGTAGGTGGAGGAGGAGTAGTAGTAGTATTTGTTGTAGCAGTAGCAGTAGTAGCTGGAGTAGTAGAAGTTGTAGTTGTAATAAAAGTAGTATTAGCAGCATTAATAGTGTTAGGAGGAGTAGTGGTAGCAGTAACCATAATAGTAGTTACAGTAGTACCAGTAGTAGTAGCTATAGGTATAGTAGCAGTAGTAATAGCAATAGTAGTAGTAGAATGATAAGTAGTAGGAGTAGTAGTAGCTATAGTGGTCGAAGTAATAGTAGCTGTAGCTGCAGGTGGAGTAGGAGTAGTAGTAGTAGTAGTAGTAAAAATATAGGTAGCTGTAGTAGTAGTTGGATTTGTAGTTGTAATAGTAGTAGTAGTAGTAGTAGTAGTAGTAGTAGTAGTAGTAATAGTTGCTACAGTAGTAGTAGTAGTAGATGTAGCAGTAGAAGTAGCTCTAGTAGCTGCTGTAGTAGTAGTTGTTGTAGTAGTAGCAATAGTAGGAGCAGCAGCAGCAACAGTAGTAGTAGTGGTAGGAGTAGTATTAGTGGTAGTAACAGCAGCAGTTGTAGCAGTATTAGTAGTGGTAGTAGCTGTAGTAATTGTAGAAGAAGCAGTAGTAGCAGTAGTAGTTGTAGTTGGAGAAGTAGTAGTAGTAATGGTAGTAACAATAGTTGTTGTAGTAAAAAAAGTTAAGTGGACGAGTAGTGGGAAAGGTAGTCGAAGTTGTAGTAGTAGTAGTAGTAGTAGTAGAAGTAGTGGTACTAGTAGTAGTAGGAGTTGCAATAGTAGCAGTAGTAGTAAAAATAGCAGTCATAGTATTAGTGGTAGTATTATTAGCTGCAGAGTAGTAGCAGTTGTATTAGTAGTAGTTGTAGTAGTAGTATTAGTAGTAGTAGAAGTAGCAGTAGTGGTCATAGATATTGTAGCTGTAGTATTCGTAGCAGCAGAAATTATAGCAGTAGTAGTAGCTGCAACATCAGTAGTAGTAGTAGTAGTAGTAGTAGTAGTAGTAATTGAGTATAGCAGCAGCCGCAATTGTGTCATTTGTTGTAGTGGTAGTAGAAGTTGTAATTATAGTGAAGACAGTAGCAGTGTTGTAGCAGCAGCAGCAGTAGTAGTAGTAGTAGTAGAAGTAGTAGTAGTAGCAGAAGTAGTTGTTACTAATGTAGTAGTAGCAATAGTAGTTATAGTAGTAGTAATAGCAGTAGTTGTAGTATTAGTAATAGTAGGAGTAGAAGTAGCAGTAGAATTAGTAGTAGGAGATGTAGTAGTAGTAGCAGTATTAGCAATTGTTGTAGTTGTAGTAGTAGCTGAAGTAGTAGCAGTAGTACTAGAGTAGTAGTAGTAGTAGCAGTAGTTGTAGTACTAGTAGTAGTGGTTGTAGTAAAAGTAGTAGTCATAGTACTTGTAGCAACAGTAGTTGAAGTAGCGGTAGTAGTAGTAGGAGTAGTAGAAGTGGTTGTAATAGTAATAGTAATAGTAGCAGTAGTGCTAGTCGTAGTAGTGGCAGTAATTGTAGTGGAAGTAGTAGTAAAATAGTAGTAGAGTTAACAGTAGCAGTGGTAATACTAGTTGTAGTAGTTGTAGTAGTAGCAACGGTAGCATTAGTAGGTGGAGGAGGAGTAGTAGTTGTATTTGTTGTAGTAGTAGCAGTAGTAGCTGGAGTAGTAGAAGTTGTAGTTGTAATAAAAGTAGTATTAGCAGCATTAATAGTGTTAGGAGGAGTAGTGGTAGCAGTAACCATAATAGTAGTTACAGTAGTACCAGTAGTAGTAGCTATAGGTATAGTAGCAGTAGTAATAGCAATAGTAGTAGTAGAATGATAAGCAGTAGGAGTAGTAGTAGCTATAGTGGTCGAAGTAATAGTAGCTGTAGCTGCAGGTGGAGTAGGAGTAGTAGTAGTAGTA
>RXID01015398.1:0-5000 GCA_005019695.1 Trichopus zeylanicus subsp. travancoricus
GTGTTGCCGAAGTGGCAGTAGTAGCTGTAGTTGTTGTTGCATGTCCATTAGTGGTGGGAAAGCAGGAGTAGTGTGTTGTAGTAGTAGTAGTTATGGTAGTAGAAGCAGTAGCAGCAGGAGAGTTGCGGTAGTAGTAGTGGTAGCAGTAGTAAAAGTAGAAGTAGTAGTAGTAGTATTAGCAGGAGTAGTAGTAGTAGAAACAATAGTTGTAGTAGTAGGAGTACTAATAGTTGTAGAAGTAGGACTAGTAGTAGTAGCTGTAGGAGTAGTAGTCGTGGTTGTAGGGAAAGTAGTAGTATTAGTAGTAGTAATAGTTGTAGTAGGAGTAGTAGTAGTTACAGTGGAGGTAGTAGTAGTGGTTGTAGCAGAAGTAGTGGTATTAGTAGTACTAATAGCAGTAATTATAGGGGTTGTGTGGTAGTAGTTATAGTAGCAGTAGTAGTAGTACTAGTCATAGTAGTGGAAGTAGCAGGAGTTGTTGTAGTCATAGTAGCAGTGGTAGAAGTTGCAGCAGTAGTAGTAATAGTAGTAGTTGTAGTAGCAATAGTAATAATAGTAGTAGTTGCAGTAGTAGTAGTAATAGTAATAGTAGTAGTAGTGGTAGTAGTGGTGGAATTAGCAGTATTAGTTTTAGTATTAGAAATTGCAGTAGTAGTAATAGTAGTAGTAGTTGTTGTTGTAGTAGTAGTAGTAATTGTAGTACTAAAAATAGTAGTAGTACTATAACAAGTAGTAGTTGTTGTAGTAGTAGTAGTAGTAGTAGTTGTTGTTGTAGTAGCAGCAGCAGTTGTAGTAGGAGCAAAAGCTGTAGCTGTAGTACTTGTAGTAGTAGCCGGAGAAGTTACTGTTGTTGTCACAGTAGTAGCAATTCTAATACTCATAGTAGTAGAAGTAATGGTCATTGTAGTAGTAGTAGTTGTAGTAGTTTCAACTACAGCAACAGTTGTAGTAGTTGTAAGAGCAGCAGCAGTTGTAGTAGAAGTAGTAGTAGCAGAAGTTGTAGCAAATTTAGCTGTAGTAGCAGTAGTAGTAGCGGCAACTACAGCAGAAGTAGTAGTGTTGTAGAAGTAGCAGTAGCAGTAATAGGAGTTGTAGAAGTTGTTTTAGTTGTAGTTGTTGTAGTAGTAAAAGTAGTAATAGTAGTAGTTGCCATTATAGCAGCTATAGTAGCCTAGCAGCACTAGTAGCAGTAGTCGCAGTAGCTGTAGTAGTAGTCATATAAGTAGTATTAGTCGCAGTAGTGGTATTAGTAGTAGCCATTATTAGTAGTCATATAAGTAGTTTCCATTTTAGTCGCAGTAGCTATAGTAGTAGTCATAATAGTAGTAGTAGTAGGCATAGTAACAATAGTCGCAGTACTAGTAGTAGTGATAGTAGTAGTAGTTGCAGTACTAGTAGCAATAGTAGTAGTAGTGGTAGGAGTAGTAGCAGTAGTAATAGCAGTAGTAGTAGCAGTAGTGGTATTAGTAGTGGTTTTAGTTGCAATAACAGGAGGAGCAGCTATAGCAATGATAGGGGTGATAGTTGTTGCAGTAGCAGTAGTTGTAGTAATATTAGTTCTAGTAGTGGTTGTAGTAGAAGTAGTAGCAATAGTAGCAGCAGTAGTTATAGCAACAACAGTAGTAGTAGTACTAGTACTAGTAGTAGACTTAGTTGTAGAAGTAGTAGTTGTTGTTGTAGTAGTAACAGTAGTCATTGTGGTAGCAGTAGTTGTAGTAGTACACTCCTACTTTGACTACTACAACTACCATAGCTACTTCCACTACTGCAACTACTACTACTACAACTACTACTACAGCTATTGCTATTACTATCACTGTGACTAGTACTACTACAACTTCTACTACTACAGGTGGTACTACTACTCCTATTGCTACTACCATTACTGCTACTACTAGTACAGCTACTACAGCTGTTACTACAACTATATTGGCTACTGCTGCTGTTGCTACTAATAGGACTACTACAATAACTACTATTACCACTACGACTACTAGTACTACTACTACTAATACTACCGCTGCTACCACTACTACATCTGCTACTACTACTGCTACTACTACTACTACTACTAATACAACTACAACTAGTACTACTGCTGCTGTTGCTGCTGCTATTGTTGCTACTACTTCTCCTATAATTACTACTATTGCAAGTACTGCTACTACAACTACCATTGCGAATAATTTTACTACTACAATTACTAGCACTTCTGCTACTAATTCTGCTACTCTACTACTACTACTATTATTGCCACTACTTCTACTACAACTACCACTATTACTACCACTACTACGACAACTACTACTCCAATTGCAAGAATTACTACTTCTACTACCACTGCTACTGCTCCTACTACTACTCCTCCTCCTCCTCCTATTGCAACATCTACTACTACTACTTCTACTCCTTACTACAACTACCACGACTATTACTGCTAGTACTAGCACTACAACTACCACTACTTCTACTACTACTACTGCTGCTACAACTACCACTACTACTTCTACTGCTATTGCTACAACTATTACCGCTACTACTACTAGTAGTAGTACTACTACTACTACTAGTAGTAGTACTACTACTACTACTAGTAGTAGTACTACTACTACTACTCCTATTGCTACGACTATTACCACTACTGCTGCTACTACTATTGCTGCTACCGCACCTACTACTACTACTGTTGCTGCTGCTTCTACTCATATGACTACTACAACAACTACTTTTGCTACTACTGCGACTTTTACTACTACTACTATTGCTACTACTGCAACTACTATCGCTGCTGCTACAGCTACTGCTAATACTACTACAACTAGTACTACTGCTGCTACTGCTACTGTTGCTGCAGCTACAACTACTACTATATCTCTTATAACTACTACAACTACAACAACTACTGCTGCTACTACCATTGCGACTACATCTACTACCTCTTCGGCTACTTTTACTACTGCTACTACAACAACTACTACTACTACAACTATTGCCGCTATAGCTAACAATATTACTACAACTGCTGCTACTACTACTACTATTTCTACTACTACTACAACTGTTACAACTACTATTGCTACTAATGCTTCTACTGCAATTGTTACTACTACAACTACTCCTACTACTAGTGGTACTACTATAACTACTACTACTACTTCTTCTACAATAACAACTACTACTGCTGACACTACTGCTACAACTACAACTACTGTTAGTGATGGTACTACTACTACTACTACTACTACTTCTATTGCTATTACTGCTGCTGCTAATGCTACAATGACTCCTCCTCCTCGTCCTACTTCTGCATCTACTTCTTCTATTACTACAGCTACTACAGCTACTGCTACTGCTACTCTTGCTCGTACTTTTGATACTACTATTGCTACTATTATAAATAGTTTTAATGATACTACTATTACTGCTACAACAACTTCTGCTACTGCTACTACTACTTCTGCAACTGCTACTATTACTACTACTAGTTCTGTTGTTGCCCCAACCACTACAGCTACCACTGCAATTACAACCATAACTATTGCTACTACTATTGCTACTCCTAATACTACTCCTACTATAACAACTACCACTCATACAACTACTACTGCTACTACTACAACAACTACTACTCCTACAGCTACTACTACTACTACTACTCCGACTACTACTCCATGTCCTACACCAATTCCTACTACTACTCCTACTCCTATTACTTCTACTACTATTATTAGTAGTACTACTACTACTACAACTACAACTACGACTACTTCTACTGCTGTTACTACTACTTCTCCTTCAGCTACTACTACTACTCCTCCTCCTATTACCACTATTTCTACTAGTATGACTACTACTACTACTACTACTATTACTACTGCTAATACTCCTTCTACTACTTCTATTATTACTGCTACTTTAACATTTTCTACCACTGCTGCTGCTACTACTACTATAACTGCTGCCACTGCTACTATAATAGTTGCTCCTACTTCTACTACTACTACTACAACTATTACTACTCCTCCTACTACTGCTACTACTATTGCTACTACTTCACCAACTACTACTACTACTATTGCTACTACTTCACCAACTACTACTACTACTATAGTTGCTGCTATACTTTCTACCACAACAACTACTGCTACTATTACTAATATTACTTCTACTACTACTACTTGTGTTATGACTACTACTACTTCTATAGTTGCTGCTATACTTTCTACCTCAACAACTACTGCTACTATTACTAATACTACTTCTACTACTACTACTTGTGCTATGACTACTACTACTACTACAGCTGCTGCTATACTTTCTACTACTACTACTACTTCCACTCCAACAACTACAGTCACTATAGCTACCACTACTATGACAACTACTACTACTACTACTACTATTGCTACTTCTATTACTACTAGTATTGCTGTTTCTACTATTACATTAGCTACTGCTACTACTAATGCTGCTGCTGCTACTAATACGGCTATAGCTACTTCTACAACTAAGACTGCAACTATGACTGCTGTTGTTGTTGCTACTATAACAACTACTACTACTATTGCTACTGTTGCTACTAATACTACTACTCCCTCTACTTCTCCTACTAATACTACTGCTGTAACTTCTACTACGACTTCTACTACAGTGACTACTACTACTACAACTACTACTACGATTGTGACTACTACTATTATTGATTCTACTGTGACCACTACTCCAACTACTACTTGAACTACTACTACTACAACTACTACCACAACTTCTACTGCTACTAGTTCAACTGCTACTACTACTATTGTAGCTGCTATTGACACAACTACTGCAACTATTAGTGCTATTGCTACTACTTTCGCTACTACTACTACTGCTGCTGCTGCTATTACTATAACTACTAGTACTACTACTCCTACTACTACTGCCACTGTAACTACAACTACTAGTACTACTACTACTGCTGCTACTACTTGTTTTGCTACAACTGGGGCTACTAATAC
>RXID01015398.1:10000-57295 GCA_005019695.1 Trichopus zeylanicus subsp. travancoricus
GTATTTTTTGTTGTTGTAGTTGTTGTAGTAGTAGTTCTTGTAGTTGTTATAGTAGTAGCACTAGTACTAGCAATAGTACTTGTAGTAGAAGTAGGAGTAGTAGAAGTCGTAGTAGTAGTAGTCATAGTAGTAGTTATTGTGTAGTAATAGGTGTTGTAGTAGTTGTTGTTGTGGCAACAGTCGTAGTTGTTGTTGTACTAGCTATTGTGGTAGTCATAGTAGTTGCAGTGGTTGTAATAGTACTAGCAGTTGTTGTGGTTGTGGTAGTAGTAGTAGTAGTTGGAGGAGGAGTAGGAGTAGGAGTTGGAGTTGGGGTGGGAGTAATTGTAGTAGTAGTACTAGTGGTAGTAGTTGTAGTAGTGGTAGTAGTAGAAGCAGTAGTAGTGGTAGTTGTAGTTGTTGCAGTAGTAGTTGAAGTTGCAGCAGCAGTGCTTCTAGTCGTAGTAGTATGAGTAGCAATAGGAATTGTAGTAGTAGTAGTAGTAGTAGATGTAGTACTAGTGTCGCAGACGAAATAGTAGCGGCAATCGCAGTGGCAGTAGTGGCAATAGTTGTAGTAGCAGCAGTAGTAGTAGTAGTAGTAGTAGTAGTAGTAGTAGTAGTAGCATTAGTAATAGTTGTATTAGTAGTAGTACTAGTAGTATTAGTAATAGTCATATTAGTAGTAGTAGCTATTCTCATTGTTGTTGTAGTGGTTGTAGTAGTAGTAGTAGCAGTAGCAACAGCTGTAGTAGTGGTAGCAGTAACAGTAGTTGTAGCAGTAGTGGTGGTAGTAGCAGTAGTGGCAATAGGAGTAGTAGTAGTTATAGTAGTAGTAGTTGTTTCTGTTGTTGTAGTAATAGTAGTGGTAGCAATAGCAAAAGTAGTAGTTGTAGCAGTTGCTGTAATTGTAGTAGCAGTGACAGCAACAGCAGCAGCAGCAGTAGTAGTAGTAGTTGCTGTTGTAGATGTTGTTATAGTTGTTGTTGTAGTAGTAGTAGTGGTAGCAGTAGGAAAAGTAGCAATTGTAGCAGTAGCAGTAATTGTAGTAGTAGTGACAGCAACCGTAGCAACAGAAGCAGCAGTAGTAGTAGTTGCAGTAGTTGTTGTTGTAGTAGTAGTAAAAGTAGTAGAAGTTGTAGTTGTAGTAGAGGTAGTAGTAGTAGTAGCAGTGTTTGTAGTAGTAGTAGCTATTGTAGTAGTAATGGTAGTAGTAGTTGTAGTAATAGTTGTAGTAGTTGTCGCAAAAATAGTAGTAGTAGTAGTGCTCATAGTGGTTGTAGTGGTAGTTGAAGTAGTGGTAGTTGTTGTTGTTGTAGAAGTAGAAATAGTAGTAGTAGTAGTACTTACAGCAACAGTAGTGGTGGTAGAAGTAGTGGTACTAGTAGTACTAGCAGCAACAACAGCAGCAGTAGTTGTTGTAGTAGTAGTAGCATTAGTACTAGTTGTAGTAGTGGTAGTAGTGGTGGAAGTAGTTCTAGTAGTAGTTGTTATTGTAGTAGTAGTGGCATTAGTAGGAGTGTTACAGGTTGTACTAGTACTGTAAGTTGGTACTCGTACTGCTACTACTACTGCTACTATTACTACTACTACTGCAACAACGACCACAACCACCACCACCACTGCTACTACTTCAACAACAACAACCACGACAACTACTACTATTACTAATACTACTGCTACTACAACAACTTTTACTATGACTACTATTTCTACTACAACTACTACACCACTACTACTACTACTTCTTCTACTACTACTACTGCTGCTACTACTGCTCCTCCTCCTGTGGCTGTGGAACTCCTCCTCCTCCTACTACTAGTACTATAATAACAATAACTACTACTACTACTACTGCTGCTACTACTACTAATACAACAACGACAATAACAACAACTACTACTACCTCACCTACTACTACTACATCTACTACTACTACTACTCATACTGCTACTACTGCATCTACTTCTGCTACTTCTACTACTTCTACTACTAGTTATACTAATGTTACTATTAATAATACAACTACTACTGTTACTGCTGCTGCTACTATTGCTACTATGACTTATACTACTACTTCTTCTTCCACTACTGTTAGCACTGCTACTAGTACTATTACTACTACTACTACTACTACAACTACTACAATGGTTGTTGGTACTACTAATACGACTACTGCTACTACTTCTACTGCTATTGTTATTGCTACTACTTATACTACTACTACTTCAGCAACTACTACTGCTACTACTACTACTACTAAGATCACTTCAACTATTGTTGCTGCTACTACTACTATTATTACTACTACTGTTATTACTACTACTGCTACTATAACAACAACCACAACAATAACAACAACAACAACTACTACTACTACTACTACTACTACTCTTGCTGCTGCTGCTGCTACTTCTATTACTACTACTGCTACTGCTACTAATATTTCTACTACCTCTACTACTGCTAGTACTACTACTGCAACTACACTGCTACTACTTCTACTACTATTACTAGCAGTTCTGCTCTAACTACCTGTGCTACTAGTAGTGGTACTACTGCTCCTACTTCCACTACTATTGCCACTACTTCAACAACTACTGCTACTACCACTACTACTACTACTGCCACTACTCCTACAGTTATTGCTACTACTACTACAATTACTTCTACTATTATTACACTTTGTACAACTCTTACTGCTATTACTGCCACTACAACTCCTTATACAACTACTACTAGTACTATTATGGCTACCGCTACTACAACAACCAATTTGATGTCTGATACAAGCCTCTATGACCGATCGATAGAAATACTCCAACACTCCGCCTTTGTCATTTTGTCATATATGGAATATATGACATTCCATAGATATCATATTCATGGAATACGATTCGCTTTCAAGATGCCTTGATGGTGAAACGGTAGACACGTGACCCTCAAAATCTCGTGCGAAAGAGTGTGGAGGTTCGAATCCTCTTCAAGGCATAATATTGAGAATACTACAACAACAACAACAACTACTACTACTAATAATAATAAAACTACTACTACAACTACTACAACTACAACTACTACTAAAGCTAATGCTACTCCAACTACTACTTCTGTTACTACTGCTACTACTCCTACTGCTACTACTACCACTACTACTACTGCTGGTACTACTACTGCTACTACTACAACAACAACAATAACTACTACTACTACTACTACTTTAACTACTACTACTTCTACTCATACTGCTGCTGTTGCTGCTACTACTACTACAACTACTGTTGCTACTACTACTACTGCTACTACAATTGCAACTACTAGTACTACTACCGCTACTACCACTAATCCAACTACTACTAGTCTTACAAATACTACTATTGTTGTTGTTTCTACTACTACTACTACTTCATTTCGGACTACTACGTCTATTATTGCTACTATTAATGTTATTGCTACGACGACTACAACTACTGTTACTACTACTGCTACTGTTACCACTACTACGACCACTGCTACTGCTACTACAATAACTACTATTATCACTACAACTATCACTACTACTACTACTACTACTACTACTACTACTGCTACAATTGATTATGTTGCTACAACAACAACTACTAATACTATTGCCACTACTATTGTTATTGCTACTACTACTGCTACTGCTACTATGGCTACTACCAATACTCCTACTTCTACTCCTACTACAACTACAACTACAACAGCAACTACTACTACTACTATTACTGCTGCTACTACTACTGCTATAGCGACTTCTACCACCACTTTAACACAACTACTTCTGTTGTTGTTGCCGCTACTACTAATGCTACAACAACTACAGCTCCTGCGACTACTGCTACTACTACTCCAACTACTACTGATGCTATTACTACTACTGCTGCTAATACTTCTACTATCACTACTACTACTACTACTACCACAACTACTACTACAAACACTACTACTACTACTACTACCACAACAACTACTACAATCACTACTACTACTACTACTACTACTCATACCCCTATTATTACTACTACTACAACAACAACAACAACTACTACTATAACTACTACTACCACTACTACTACTGCAACTACTACTATTGTTTCTAGTACTGCTACTACTAGTACTACTACTAATACTACTACTATTACTACTACTACTACTACAACTAATACTAATACTTCTACTACTACTACTAATGCTACTAGTACTACAACTACTACTACTACAATGACTACTGCAACTGCTAATACGATTGCTACTACTACTACAACAACTTCAACTACTACTACTACTACTATTACTTCTGCTGCTGCTGCTGCTCATTCTACTACTACTAATAATATGACTATTACTACAACTAATACTAATTCTACTGCTACTACCACAACAACTACTCCTATTGCAACTACTACTACTCCGACAACTACTATTACTACTACAATGACAACTACTACAACTCCTAATACTTAAGACTACTACTACTATTCCTATAACTGCAATTATTACTAATACTACTATTATTACTATGATTACTGCTACCACCACTACTACTACTACTAGTATTCCTACTACTACAACTATGACTTCTATTACAACTATTTTTGCTGCTACTACTACTACTACTACTACACTACTACTACTATTAGAACTACAACAACAACAACAACAACAACTACTACTACTACTACTTCTACTTCTACTAGTACTACTAATGCTACTAGTACTAGTAGTACTACTATAACTACAACAACAACAACAACTACTACTACTACTACACCTGCTACTACTATTGCTTCTACTACTTCTACTACTTGCACTACTACTACTGCTTGTACTACTACTACTGCTGCTTCTGCCACAATTTAGTAGTGTGACTTGTGCAACTACAACTACTATTACTCCTACTGCTGCTACTACTAATACTCCTACTATTTCTACTAGAACTACTACTGTTGCTACTGCTATAGCTGCTACCATTACTACTATTGCTACTACTACTGCTACGACGACTGCTACTACCTCTACTACTACTACGATGACTACTACTACTACTACTACTACTATAGCTACTATTACAATTGGTACAACTTCAACTTCTACTTTAGCTATTACTATTACTGCTACTACTGCTACTCCAGCTACTGCAACTACTCCTACTACTACTACTAATGCTACTGCAGCTCCAACTGCTACCACTACTGCTACTGCGGTGACTACTACTACTACTATTGCTACTGTTACCTCTACAACTATAGCTACTGTTATAGCTTGTACTACTACTATTAGTGTGACTATTGCAACTGCTACTCCTGCTACTGCTACTACCACTACTACTACTGCTGCGATGACTACTACAATTGCTGCTTCGACTGCTACTACTATTATTACTGCTGCTGCTTTGGCTACGGCCACTACTACTACTATTACTAGTACAACCCACTACTAGTACTACTCGTACTACTTTTGCTACAACTACTACTACAACAACAACAACTACTAATACTACTATTACTATTGTTGACGCTACTGCTACTTTTGCTGCCACTAGTAGTATTACTACTACTACTGCTACTGCTACTACTATTAACACTCCTCCTACTACTACTAATGCTACTGTGGCTGTTACTGCCACTACTTCTGCTACTGTTGCTATTGCGACTACTTCTACTGCTACTAATACTACTTCCACTACCACTACTGCTACTACTACTACTATTACCACAACTACTGCTACTATTGCATCTACTACTATTACTACTATTACTTCTCCTACTGCTAGTACTGCTACTACTTCTATTACTACTACTGCTACTAGTACTACGAGTATGACAACAACTACTGCAGTTACTAATACTACTACCACTACTGCTACTACAACTACAACTGCAATAGTTGCTGCTGCTACAACAACAACTACTATAACTATTACTACTACAGCTAGAACACCGACTACTCGTACTACTACTACAATTAAAACTACTTTTGCTGCTACAGCTGCTGCTCCTACTACTATTGCTACTATTACTACTACTACTACTACTACTACTATTACTACTACTAGTAGTAGTACTATTACTACTACAACTACTTTTTCTACTACTGCTCCTATTACTACTACTGCTACTATTGCAACTTTAACTGCTTCTATTGCTATTACCACTACTACTACTACTACTACTACTAATACTACTACTACAATCTCTACGACTTTGACTACTACTTCTGTTGTTACTACCACTTGTCCTACTACTACTTCTATAACAGTTATGCTACTTCTGCTACTACTTCCATTGCTACTCCTACTACTACTCGTACGATTACTACTACTCCTCCTACAACAACGAATACAACTACTACTCCTACTACTTCTCCTACTGCTACACCTAGTCTTACTACTAAAATCACTACTACTACTCCTACTGCTACTACTACTACTCCTACTACTACTACTCTAATTACAACTCCTACTACCCATACTATTATTATGACTACTACTCCTCCTATTACCACTAGTACTACTATTATTGCTGCAACAAGTACAATAACTACTACTACAAGTAATATTATTCTACCACTACTACTACAACAACACCTAATGCTAATCCTGCTGCTGCTGTTATTACACTTACTACTACTACTACTGCTACTACTACATCTGCAACAATAATAACTATTACTACTACTACTACTACTCTAGCTACTACAACAACAACTACTACTAATACTACTACTATTACTTCTACGACTACTACTACTACTACTACTATTTCTACGACTACTACTACTACTACTACTACTACTTCTCCTATACTACTTTTACTACTACAACTGCAACTACAACTACTACTACTACTACAACTACTACAACTACTGCCACCACTACAACTCCTACTCCTATTACTACTCCTACTACTACTTCTACTACTACAACTCCTACTATAACAACTACTACTACTACTACTCCCACTACTACTTCTACTCCTACTCCGACTCCGAATCCTACTCCTATCTCTACACGTACTACTACTTTCGCAACTAATCCTACTACTGCAGCTACTACAGCTACCACCACTACAATTACTAGTACTATTACTACTCCTACTCCAACTCTGACTCCTACTACTACTCCAACTCCGACTCCTACTACTACTAGTGCTACAACTATTACTACAACAACAACTATTGCTGCTGCTATACCTACAACTACCACTATTCCTACCCCTATTACTACTACTACTACTACTAGTACTACTATTACTACCCCTACTATCATTACTACTAGTGCTGCTACAAATATAACAACTACAGCTACTATTACTACAAATACTATTCCAACTATTACTATGACTACAACTATTACCACTAATTCTGCTACTACAACTGGTTCTACTACTACTACTACTACCACTACTACTACTTCTACTACTACTAAGTGTAGTAGTAGTACTACAACAACAACAACTACTACTACTATTACAACAACAACAACAATAATAACAACTAATACACCTACTACTACTACTACACCTACTACTACTGTTGTTGCTACAACTACAACTGCTACTAATAATACTACTACTACTACTACTACTTCTAATATTGCTACTACTACTACTACTACTTCAACTAATATTAATACTACTACTACTACTACTACTACTACGAATACAACTACTACTCTTGGTACTACTACTATAATTGCTACTACTACAACAACAACAACAACTACTACAGCTACTACTTCTGCTACTAGTACTACAGTTACTATTGCTACTACTACTACTACTACTACTACTTCTGCCACTACTGCAACTCTTACTACAACTACAACAACTGCTACTACAACAACAACTACTATTGCTACTGCTACTACTACAACTACTATTGCTACTACAACTATAATGACTACTACTATTACAACTACAACTACTAACACTACTACTATTACTACTACAATGACTACTACTACTATTACTACTACTACTACTACTAATTCTTCTACTATAGCTACTACTACCAATACTGCTAATACAACCACTACTTCTGCTACTACTACCACCTTGACTACTACTAGTACTACTACAACAACTTCTACTACTATTGCTATTGCTGCTGCTATGACTACAATAGCAACTACTACTACTACTACTACAACTACTATTACTACTACTACTAGTACTACTGCTACTACTACAACTGCAGAAGCACTACTACTACTATTGCTGCTACTACTATTATTTCTACTACTGTTGTTGCTGCTGTTGTGGCTCCTACTACTGCTACTACTACTCCTCCTCCTAGTACTACCACTACTACTTCAACTACTACTGCTACTACTACTACTATAATTACTATAACAACAACTACTACCACACTTCCAGCTACTACAACTACTATTAATGCTACTGTTACTACTACTATTACTATAGCTGCTACTACTACTACTACTACTACTACTTACACACCACCACACCGAGTAACTACTGCAAATACTACTATAAGCTTGCTACTACTAACTAACTAATACTCCTACTACTATTAAAACTGCTACTACTAACTACACCAATACCACTCTACTAAACTAAACTACTACTGCTGCTAGGCGGGTCTGCCTAGCTGCTAACTATTACCACTACAACAACCTACAACAACTACTACTGCTATTACTACTAGTACTACCACCACCACCACCACTGCTACTCCTACTACTGCTACTACTATGACCATTACAACAACAACTACTGCTACTACTGCCACTATGATAGCTACTTGCACTACTACTATAACTACTTGTACTATAACTGCTACTACTACTATTGCTTCTACTGCTACTACAACAATTTCTATTACTAATACCATGTCTACTACTATTACTACTACTACTACTACTATGACAACTAATGCTGCTACTATTACTACTGTGACTACTACTACTATTACTACTATTCCTGCTAGTATTTCTCCTAGTAGTAGTAGAAGCATTAGTAGTAGTAGTAGTAGGACTAGTAGTTGTTGGAGTAGTAATAGTAGCAGTTGTAGTAGTACAAGAAGTAATAGTAGTTGCAATAGTGGAAGTATTTGTAGTAGTAGTAGGAGTAGTAGTAGCATTAGAAGCTGGGGGTAGGAGTAGTAGAATCATTAGTAGCAAAAGTAGTAAAGCAGTAGTAGTTGTAGTAGCCATTGTAGTAGTAGTAGTTGTTGTTGTTGTTGGCATAGTAGTAGTAGCAGTAGTAGTACTACTACTAGTGGTAGTACTAGTCATAGTAGAAGTCATAGAAGTAGTACTGGTAGCAATAGTAGCAACAACAGTAGTAGTAATTATAGGAGTAGTAGATGTGGTGGTAGTAGTAATAGGATAATTCGAAGCGGTACTAGTAGTAGGAGTAGTAGTAGTAATTAGAATAGTAGTAGTAGCAATAGTTGTAGTACTAGTAGTTGAACTAGGAGCATTCGAATTAGTAGTTCTAGTAGGAGTAGTAGTAGTAATAGGAGTAGCCATAGTAGTTGGAGTAGTAGTAGTAGTAGTAGCAGCAGCAGCAGCAGTAGTAGTAGTAGTAGTAGTAGCAGTAGTAGCACGAGTGGTAGTAATAGAAGGAGTAGTAGAAGCAGTAATAGTTGTAGTAGCAGGAATGGTTGTTGTAGAAGTAGCTATAATAGTAGAAATAGTAGTAATAATAGCAGTAGTGGGAGTAGCAGTTGTAGTAAAAGTAGTAGTAGTAGTAGTTTTAGGAGTAGTAGTTGTCGTAGTATTTGTGGTAGTAGTGGTGGTATTAAAAGTAGTGGTAGTTGTAGTTGTTGTAGCAGCAGCAGTTGGAGTAGTAGTTATTTTAGTAGTAGTCATAACTGTTGTTGTAGTAGTAGTTGTAGTAGAAGTAGTAGTAGTAGTAGTAGGAGGAGTAGTAGTAGGAGTAGGAGATGGAGTAGGAGTAGTAGTACTAGTTGTACTAGTAATAGTAGGCAGTTGTAGAAGTTGCCTTGGTAGTAGTAGCAGTGGCTATAGTAGTGGTGGTAGTATTGGTAGTAGTTATTGTTATTATTGTTGTTGAAGTAGTAGAGTTGTTGTTTTAGTAGTAGCAGTAGTAGTAAAAGTAGTAATAGATGTAGTAACAGTAGTGGTACTAGTTGTAGTAGTAGTAATAGGAGTACTAGTAGTAGTATTAGTAGCGGCAGCAGCAATAGTACTATAGTAGTAGTAGTTGTAGTAATAGTAATCATTGTAGGAGTAGTAGTAGTAGTAATAGTACTAGTAGTAGCAGTTTTAGTAATAGTGTAGTAGTAGACGCTATAGTAGTAGTAGTAGTAATAGAAGTAGTTGTTGTGGTAAAAGTAGTAGTAATAGTAGTAGTAGTAGTAGTAGTTATAGCAGTAGTGGTAGTAGTAGTAGCAGTAAAAGGAGTAGTAGTTGTTTTAGTGGTAGTAGGGGTAGTAGTAGTAGCAACAGCAATAGTAGTAATTGTAGTAATAGCAATTGTAGTGGTAGTAGTAGTATTAGTTGTAGTAGTAGTAATAGTAGTTGTTGTTGTAGTAGTAGTAGTAGTAGTCATCATAGTGGCAGTAGTAGTAGTAGTTGTTGTTGTTGTGGTTGTAATAGTCGTAGTAGAGAAAGTAGTATTAGTAGCAACAGTAGGCATAGTAGTGTTAGGAGTAGAAGTAGCAGCAGTATTAGTAGTAGCAGAAGCAGCAGTTGTATTAGTGGTAGTAGTGTTAGTAATAGTAGTATTAGTAGTTGTAGTAGAAGTAATAGCAACTGCAGCAGCAGCAGCAACAACAGTAGTAGTACTAAAAGGAATAGTAGTAGTGATAGTAGTAACAGTAGTTATTGTAGTAGTAGTAGTAGCAATAGTAGTAGGAGTAGCAGTAGTAGGCATAGTATTAGTAGTATTAGTTGTTGTTGTTGTTGTTATTGTGTTAGTAATAGTAGTATTAGTAGTAGTTCTAGCAGCGTCAGTAGTAGGAGTTGTAGCAGTTGTTGTAATAGTAGTAGTTGCAGTAGTCAAGAGTAGTAGTAGGGGTAGGAGTTGGAGTTCGGGTAGTAGTAGGAGTTGTAGCAGGTATAGTAGTACTAGTAGGAGTAGTCATAGTAACAGTTGTAGAAGTAGGAGTAGTAGCAGTTGTATTATTATTAGTAGTAGTAGTAGCACTAGTATTAGTAGTAGTAGCAGCGCAATAGTAGTAGCTGTAGCAGTAGTAGTTGTAGGAGTACTAGTACTAGTAGTAGGAGTAGCAATAGCAGTAGCAATAGAAGTTGTAGTAGTTGTAGCAGTAGTAGTAGTGGTGGCAAAACAAGTAGTAGAAGTAGTAATAGTGGTAGAAATAGTAGGAGTTGTAATAGTAGTAGTAGCAGTAGTAGTAATAGTAGAAGTAGTAGTTGTAATATTAAGAGTATGAATAGTAGTAGTTGTAGTAGTAGTAGTAGTAGCAGTAGTAGTGGTAGACAGATTAGTAGGTGTAGTAATAGTAGCAACATTAGTAGTAGCAGCGTTAATAGTAAAAGTAATTGGAGTAGAGGTAGTAGAAGTAGTCGTAGTTTTAGAAGTAGTAGTAGTAGTAGTAGTTTTAGGAGAGGTAGAATTAGTTGTAGTACTAGTAGTAGGAGGAGGAGGAGGAGCAGCAGTAGTTGTAGTAGTAGCAGGAATAGCAGAAGCAATACTAACAGTAGTATTAGTTATAGCAGTAGTTGTAGTCTTAGTAGTAGTAGTAGGAGTAGTTGCAGCAGAGTAGTACTAGTAATAGTAGTAGTAGTAGTAGTAGTAGTAGTAGTAGTAGTAGTAGTAGACATAGGAGTAGTAGTTGTTGTTGTAGTAGTAGTAGCGGCAGTAGTAGTACTAGTACTAGTAGAAATTGAAGTAGTAGTAGTAGTAGTAGCAGCAGTAGTTGTTGTAGTTGTTGTTGTTGTTGGAGTAGTAGTAGTTGTTGTTGTTGTTGTAGTAGCAATAGTAGAAGTAATTGTAGTAGTAATAGTGGTAGTAGTAGTTGTAATCACAGTAGTAGTAGTAGTAGTAGCAGCAGCAGTTGTTATTGTACAAGTCATTGCAGTAGGAGGTGTAGTAGTAGTCGTAGTAGTAGTTGTTGTTGTAGTAGTAATAATTGTAGTAATAGTAATTATAAAAGTAGTAGTTTTTGTTGTTGTTGTAATAGGTGTAGCAGTAGTAGTGGTAGTATTCTTGGTAGCAATAGTAGGGGTAATGCCAGTAGCCATAGTAGTAGTAACAGTAGGAGTGTTAGGAGTAGTAGTAGTAGGAGGAGTATTGATTAATAGCAGTATTAGTAGTAGTAGCAGTAATATTAGTAGTAGGAGTACTAGTGGCTGTCGGTGTAGGCGTAGGAGTAGTAGTTGGACTAGTAGAGCAGCAGCAATAGTAGTATCAATAGTAATAGTTGTAATAGTAATAGTAGTAGTAGTAGTAGAAGTAGTACTAAGCAGCAGCAGTAGTTGCAGTTGTAGCAAAACTAGTAGTAGTTGTAGTTGTTTTTGTTGTCGAGGTAGTAGTAGTAGTAGTTATTGTTGTTGTTGTTGTTGTTGTAATAGTGGTACTAATAGTGGTAGTAGTAGTTGTAATTGTAGTAGCAGTACTAGTAGTAGCAGCAGTAGTTGTTGTACTAGTAGTAGTAGTAGCAGGTGTAGTAGTAGTAGTAGTAGTAGTAAAAGTAGTAACAGTACTGGTAGCAATAATAGTAGTAGTAGTTGTTGTTATTGTTGTAATAGGTGTAGTGGTAGTAGTGGTAGTATTCTCGGCAGCAGCCGTAGGGATAATACCAGTAGCCATAGTAGTAGTAGCAGTAGGAGTGTTAGGAGTAGTAGTAATAGTAGGAGTAGTAGTAGCAGTAGTAGGAGTGGTAGTAATAGTAATAATAGTAGTAGTAGTAGTAGTAGTAGGAGTATTGATTAGTAGGAGTATTAATAGTAGTAGTAGTAATAGTAGTAGTAGAAAAACTAGTGGCAGTCGGTGCAGGAGTAGGAGTAGTAGTTGGAGTAGTAGTAGCAGCATAAGTAGTTGTAGTACTAGTAGTAATAGTTGTAAGTAATAGTAGTAGTAGTAGTAGCAGTAGCATTAATAGTAGTAGCAACAGCAGCAGTAGTAGTAGCAGTTGTAGCGAAGCTAGTAGTAGGAGTAGTAGCAGTAGAAGCACTAGTATTAGTTGGACCTACAGAAATGATAGTTGCAGTTGTAGTAGCTATAGTAATAGTAGTAGGAGAAGTAGTAGTTGCAGTTGGAGTAGTAGCAGCACTAGTGTTAATTGTAGCAGCTGTCATAGCAGTAGTAGCAGTCGAAGTAGTGGTAGCAGTAGTAGTAGCAGTAGTAGTTCTAGTTGTTGTTGTTGTCGGGGGAACAGTAGTAGTAGTAGTTATTATTATAGTAGTAGTAGTTGTTGTTGTTGTTGTTGTTGTAGTAATAGTAGTAGTAGTAGGAGTAGTTATAGTAGTAATAGTGGTAGTAGTAGTTGTAATGTAGTAGCAGTAGTAGCAGCAGTAGTAGTTGTTGAACAAGTAGTAGTAATAATAGTAATAATAGTAATAGTAGCAGCAGTAGTAGTAGTTGTTGTTGTTGTTGTTGTAATAGGTATAGTAGTAGGGGTAATACCAGTAGCCATAGTAATAGTAGCAATAGGAATGTTAGGAGCAGTAGTAGTAGTAGTAGTAGTAGTAGCAGTAGTAGGAGTAGAAATAGTAATAGTAGTAGGAGGAGGAGTATTGAGTAGTAGTAGTATTTGTAGTGGTAGCAGTAATAGTAGTAGTAGGAGTACTTGTGGCAGTTGGTGTAGGAGTAGGAGTAGAAGTTGGAGTGGTAGAAGCAGCAGCAGTAGTAGTAGTACTAGTAGTAATAGTTGTAATAGTAATAGTAGTAGCAGTAGCAGCAGTAGTATTAATAGCAGCAGCAGCAGTAGTAGCATTTGTAGCAAAACTAGTAGTAGGAGTAGTAGCAGTAGCAGCGCTATTATTAGTTGGAGCTGCAAAAGTCGTAGTAGCAGTTGTACTAGCAGTAGTAATAGTAGTCGGAGATGTAGTAGTTTTAGCTGGAGTAGTAGCCGTAGTAGTAGTTGTAGTACTAGTGTTAATTGTTGCAGCTATCATAGCAGTTGTAGTAGTCGAAGTAGTGGTAGCAGTAGTAGTAGCTGTAGCCATGGTAGTAGTAACAGTAGTAGTAGCTGCCACAGCAATCGTGGTAGTAGTAGTTGTAGTAGTAGTAGTCATAATAGCAGAAGGAAAAGAAGTATTAGTAGCAGTAGCAGTAGCAGTAGTTCTAGTAGTAGTTGTGGCAGTATTAGATGTAGTATTCATACCAATGGTAGTTGGAGTATTAGTATTAGCAACCGTGGTAGTAGTAGTAGTAGTAGTAGTAGTAGTAGTAGTAGTAGTAGTTGCAGTTGTGGTTGTTGTTGTTGTTGTTATAGTTAGCAGTCGAAGTAGTGATAGAAGTCTTAGAAGCAATAGTAGTAGTGGTGGTAGTAGTAGTAGTAGTTGTAGTAGCCATGGAAATAGTAATAGCAGCAGTAGTAGTAGTATTAGTAGTAGCAGTAGTAGGAGCGGTAGTGTTAGTTGTAGTAGTAGGGGTAGTAGTAGTCGTAGTTGCAGCAACAACTGTAGGAGTAGTGGTAGTTCTAGTGGTACTAAGAGTAGTAGTGGTGGAAGTAGTAGTAATAGTACTAGCAGTAGTACTGCTAGTAGTAATAGCAGTTGTAGTGGTAGTACTGGCAGTAGTATTTGTATAGTACTAGTAGTTGTTGTTGTTGTTGTTGCTGTAATAGTAGAAGTAGGAGTACTAGTAGTAGTAGTACAAGTCGTAGTAATAGTAGTAGTAGCTGTTGTTGTTGTTATAGTAATAGTACAACTATTACGAGTCGTAGTCGTAGTTGTAGCAATGGGAGTAGTAGAAGTAGTAGTGATAGTTGTAGTCATAGTAGTGGTAGTTGTAGTTGTAGTAATTGTAGTAGAAATTATAGTTGTAGTAGTAATCGTAGTAGTAGTAGTAGTAGTTATTGTTGTTGTTGTAGTGGTAGTACTGGTAGGAGTAGTGGTATAGGTAGTAGTGGTAGTAGTGGTAGTAGTAGTATTAGTAGTAGCAGTAGCGCTTGAAGTAGCAATAGCATTAGTAGTAGTAGCAGCAGCACAGTAGCAGTAGTTATGGCAGTAGTTGCAGTAGTCATAGAAGTAGTTGGAGAAGGTGTAGTGGTAGTACTAGCAGTAGTTGTAGTTGTAGTAATAGTAGTAGTAGTAATAGTAGTAGTATTAGTAGTAATAGTAGTAGTAGTAATAGTAGTAGTGGTAATAGTAGTAGTATTAGGAGTGGTAGTCGTGGTAACAGCAGCAGCAGCAGTAGTTGTTGTAATAGTAGTAATAGTAATAGTAATAGTAGTAGTAAAAGTAGCAGTAGTATTAGTAGTAGTGGTAGTGGTGGTGGTGGTAATAGTAGTTGTAGTAGTAGTAGAAGTAGTATTAGTAGTAGTAGTAGCGGTAGTACTAGTATTAGAAGTTGTAGTAGTTGTCATAGTAGTAGGAATAGTAGTGATAGTAGTAGTAGTTATAGCAGTTGTAGTAATAGTTGTAGTAGCAGTAGTAGTAGTAGTGGTTGTTGTAGTAGTAGTGTTAGTGGTAATGGTAGTTGTAGTAGTCAGTAGTTTCTGTAATTGTTGTTGTTGTTGTTGTTGTAGTAGTAGTAGTAGTAGTAGTAGTAGTAGTAGTAGTAGTAGTAGTAGTAGTAGTAGTAGTGGTAGCTGTAGCAGTAGCAGCAGCAGCAGAAGTAGTAGTAGTAGCAGTGGTGGTGGTGGTAGTGGTGGTAGTCGTAGTAGTAGTAGTTGTTGTTGTTGTTGTTGTTGTCGTAGTAGTAGTGGTGGTGGCAGTGGTGGTAGTAGCAGTTGTAGTAGAGGTAGTCAAAGTAGTAGTAGTAGTAGCAGTGGTCGTGGTGATGGTAGTAGTTGCTATAGTAGTGATAGTAGTAATAATAGGGTAATTGTAGTAGTATTAGTGGTGGTAGTAGTTGTAGTAGTAGCAAAAGTAGTGGAAGTAGTTGTAGTTGTAGTAGTAGTTGTTGTTGTTATTGTTTTAGTACTAGTGGTAGTACTAGTAGGAGTAGTAGTATAGGTAGTTGAAGTGGGAGTAGTAGCAACGGTAGTAGTATTAGCCGAAGTAATAGTAGCAACAGCAGTAGTAGTATTAGCATAAGTAGCAAAAGTAGCAGTAGGAGTAACAGTAGGAATAGCAGTAGTAGTTGTTGTTGTTTTTGTGGTAGTAATAGCAATAGTAGCAGTAGTAGCAGTAGTAGTAGTGGTAATAGTAGTAGCAGTAGCAGCTGTTGCAGTAGGATAAGTAGTAGTAGTAATGGAAGTTGCAGTGATAGCAGGAGTGGCAGAAGTAGCAATAGTAGTAGTCGTAGTAGTAGTAGTAGCAGTAGTTGCAACAACTATAGAAATAATACCAATAGTTGTTGTAGAAGTAGTAGTAGTAGTAGAAGTAGAAGCAGTAGCAGTTGTGGCTGTAGTAGTAGTAGTAGTTATTGTAGCAGTAGCAGTAGTAGTAGCAGTAGCAATAGTAGCAATAGCAATCGTAGTAAACGTAGTTGTAGTAGTAGCAGTAGCAGTGGTAGTAGTAATAGTGGCATTAGTTATTGAAGTAGCGTCAGTAATAGTTATAGTGGTGATAGTAATAGTAGATGTAGTGGTAGTAGCAATACTAGCAGTAGATGGAGTAGTAGTAGTTGTAGTTGTGAAAACAGCAGTAGCATTAGTGCTACTTCTACACCTATTTCTACTCTTGCTACTACAACGACTACTACGACAACAACAACTACTACTAGTACTACTACTGATACTACAACTACTATTGCGACTTCTTCTACTATTACAACTGCTGCTACTACTCCTATTTCTACTATTGCTACTCCTACTCATACAACTACTCCTACTCCTACTCCAACTCCTACTACAACAACAACTACCACTACTCTACAACTACTAGTACTAGTACTCCTCCCACTATTACTACTGTTAATACTACAACTACTACTAATAATACTACTATTAATATTACTACTACTGCTATTGCTGCTGCTGCTGCGGCTACTGCTAAAACTACTGCAACTAGTGGTTCTAGTATTGCTACTACTACTGCTGCTACAACTGCTGCTACTATTACAACTACTACTCATTCTCCTACTACTGCAACTTGTACTACACCTACTACTACAACTACTTCTGCTGCAACAACTACTAGTGCTACTAGTCCTACTATCGCTATGACTGCTCCTACTCCTACTACTTCTACAACTACTAGTACTCCTATTCCTACTCAAACTACAACAACTACTCCTGCTCCTACTACTACTCCAACTACTACTACCCAACTAGTACAACTGCTACTACCAGTAGTCCTACTGCTACTCCTACTACTGCTACTACTACTAGTACTACTACTACTACTACTTCTACTACTAAAACTAGTATTACTACTACTTTTACTACTACTACTACAACTATGACTAGTGCTGTTGTTGCTATTACTACAACTACTACTTCTACTCCTTCTACTGCTACTAATACTATAACTACCCTTACTCCTACTACTGCTACTACTACTCCTACTCCTTGTACTGCTACTATTACTACTATTACTACTAGTAGTACCTTTACTCCAACTCCTCCTCCTCCTACTATTATTACCAATACTCGTACTACTACTACTACTCCTATTACTACTACTATTGGTTCTAGTACTACTACTACTAGTAGTACCAATGCTGCTACAACATCAACTACTACTACTCCTATTACTACTATTACTATTAGTAGTACGACTACTATAATTACTACTACCACTCATACTATCACTTCTACTTATACTACTGCTGCCACCAATAATACTACTACGATGGCTAATGCCACAACAACTACTACTACATTAACTACTACTTCTATTGCTGCTGCTGCTGCTGCCGTGGCTACTGCAACTGCTGTTGCGACTACTGCTGCTGCTACTACTGCTGCAATTCTTGCTACGGCTGCTGCTATTGCAGCTGTTGCTGGGACTACTGCGGCTGCTGCTATTGATATTACTATTGCTGCTGTGGCTGCTACAACTATTACTACCACTTCTAGTACTAGTACTACTAGTACTATGACAACAACAACAACAACTACTACTATTACTACCACAATAACAACAACAACAACAATAACTACTACTACTACTCTAACTATTACTACTACTTCTACTACTACTACTACTACTACTACTCCAACAACAACTACTACTACTTCAACAACAACCACAACAACAACTACTACTACTTCTAGTACCAGAATTGCTACTAATACTACTATTACTACTACTACTACTTCTACTTCTACAAAAACAACAACTACTACCACTGCTCGTATTACTACTACTACTGCAACTACTACTACTACTACTGTAACTACACTTCTTACTACCACCACTCCAACTCATACTCCTAATGCTACTCCTGCTACTACTTCTACCACTACAACTCCTACTACAATAACAACAATAACTACCACTATTCTGACTACTACTACTACTACTACTACTACTACTACGCCAACTCATACTCCTACTTCTACGCCTACTACTACTTCTGTAACTAATCCTACTACTATAGCTACTACTACTAGTGCCACTACTATTACTACTACTACTACAACTCCTACTCCAACTCCTACTCCTACTACTACTAGTGATACTACTATGACTACTACCACAACCAATGTTGCTCCTATAACTACTACAACTACGATTGCTACTACCACCACTACTCCAACCCCTATTACAACTACTCGTAACCCTATTACTACAACATCTCCTACTACCACTGCTACTACTACTACAGCTGCTGCTGCTGCTACTTCTACTATTGCTACAACTAGTGTTGCGCTTACTGGTAATGCCACTAATACTTCTATTCTGATAATAACTGCTCCTACTGCTACAACAACTGCCACTACGACTACTACAATTTCTGCTACTATTATTGCTACTACTACAACTATGACTACTACTACTAGTACAACAACAACTATTACTACAATAACTAGTAGTACTACTACTACTAATGATGATGATGATGCCGCTACCACTACTACTACTACTACTTATCCAACTATTACTATTGAGGCTACTACTACTAATACTACTACTACTGCTGCTATAGCTACGACTACTACTACTTCTACTACTACCACTACTAGAATTAATACCACTGCTACTCCTGCTAATGCTACTACTATTGCTTCTACTACTGCTACTACTACAACAACTACTACTGCTGTTGCTGCTACATCTACCGCTATGACTACTACTACAGCTACTACTAGCACTACTACTATTACTACTCCTACTAGTTTTGCAATTGCTACTACTACTACAACTACTACTACTCTTACTACTACTACTACTACTAATACAACTACTACTACGACAAGTTCTGCAACTACTGCTGCTACTACTACGACTACTACTATTACTACTACTACTACTATTAATACTACTACTACTACTATTGTTGCAATCGTCGTTGCTGCTACTACTGCCACTACTACCACTACGACTACTTCTGCTGCTACTTCTGCTAGAACAACAACTACTACTAGTACTACTGCTACTAAAGTTGTTGCAACTACTACTACTACTACCACCACTACTCTTACTACTGCTAGTCGACTACAAATGCTACTAATACTACTACTGATACTACTACTGCTACAGCTGGTGCTGCTGCTACTACTTCTAGTTCTACCACAAATGCTGCTGCTTCTACTACTGCTGCTGCTGCAGCTCCTACTACAACTACTAGTGATACAACTAGTACTACAACTACTACTGTAGCTTCCCCTACTACCACTACTACAACTCCTACTACTTATGTTACTACTACTACTACTACTGCTACTACAACTACTGCTACCACTACTGCTATTTCTATAACTACTGCTGCTACTGCTGCTACAACTACTACTGCTACTGCTACTATTACCCTGCTACTACAAATACTCCTGTTGTTGCGACTATTGCTAATACTACTACTACTACTACTTTGACTTCTCCTTCTGGCACTACTACTACTACTACTACTACGAATTCTCCTTCTGCTACAACTACTACTGCTACGACAACTTCTCCTTCTTCTACTACTACTGCTGCTACTACTACTACTATTCTACTACTACAAGTACTCCTGCTGCTGCTGCTACTACTACTGCTACCATTATAACAACAACTGCTATTACTACTACTACTATTATTACTCTGACTACAACTACTATGGCTGCTACTATTGTTGTTGCTACTACTACTACTACTACTGCTACTACTGTACTGCTACTACCAATACCACAAAAACTACTATTATTGCAGCTACTACTATCGTTGCAACTACTACTACTACTACAACTACTACTGCTACTACAATTGCTGCTACGACTACTACATCTACTACTACTGCTACTACTGCTACTACAACTGACACTTCTGCTACTTCTATTACTACTACTACTACTTCTGCGGCTACCACTTCCCAATACTACTGCTGCTGCTACTACTACTACTGCAACTACTACAATAACTTCTCCTCCTACTACTACTACTACTCTTGCTGCTGTTGCTACTATTGATACTACTACTATTACTACTGCTAATACTGCTGTTGTTGCTATAGTTACTACCACTACTACTCCAATGAATACTACTGCTGCTGCTGCTTCTACTAGTACTTCTACTAATGCTACTACTGCTACTACTAATGCTTCGGCTTTTGCAATTACTACTACTGCTACTACTGCTACTGTTACTACTGCTACTACTTCTACTGCTTATACTACAACTTCTACAAATACAACTGCTACTACTTCAGCTACTACTGTTGTTTCTGCTACAACTTCTTCTACTACTACTGGCACTACTACTGCTCCTACTACTACTACTAGAATAACAACTACTACTACTACTATTGCTATTGTTGCTACTGTCATTGCTACTGTAGCTATTTCTACTACTACTACTACTACTTCTATTGCTACCACCTCTCCTACTACTACCACTTCTGCTACTACAACTACTACTACAACTACTACTATTGCTGCTAATACTACTACTACTACTACTACTACTTTTGCTACAACAGCTTCTACTGCTACTACTACTACTACTACTGCTGCTGCTTCTACTCCTACGGCTGCTGTTGCTACTACTCCTACAATAGCTACGACAAACACTACTACTACTACAATGATAACAACTACTGTTGCTACTGCTACTACTATTACTATAACAACAACTACTACCACTATTGCTACTACTACTGCTGCTGCAACAGTTCCTACTAATACTACTACTTTGACTTCTACTACAACAACATATACAATGACTACTACCACTTGCACTATTACTGCTACTACTGCTACTACTACTATTGGTCCTATGGCTACTACTACTACTACTAATGCTACTACACCTACTACTACCACTACTACTACTGCTTCAGCTAATATTACTACTACTACTAATGGTGCTGCTCATCGGGCTATTTCTATAACCCTGGCTACTACTTTTGCTACCACTATTGTTCCTGCTGGAACTAGTACAACTACTACTGCTACTACCACCACCACAACAACAACAACAACAACAACTACTACTACTACTATGACTACTACTACTGCTACTACTTCTACTTCTATTACTACTACTACGAATTCTAGTACTACTACTACTACTACTCCTAATACACCTACTACAAAACTACTATTACTAATAGGACTACTACTATTATTACTATTACTGCAGCTGCTGCTACTACTACGACTACTCCTACCACTACTACTACTCGTATTACAACTACCACTCCTACTACTACTATTACTAATACTACGACTGTCACTACTGCTACAACAGCTACTACTACTTCTACTACTACTTCCACTACTACTACTACTACTACTACTACTACTACTACTACTGCTACTGCTACTGCTACTACTACTACTACTATTTCTATTACTACTGCTATTATTATGGCAACTACAACTACCAGTTCTACTGTTACTCCTACTATTACTTTGACTATTTCTACTACTACTCCTACTACTACCACCACTACTCCTCCTACTACTGTTACTCCATCTACTACTACTACGACGACTACTACTACTACTATTACTACTATTACTACAACTATTACTACAACAACAATAACTACTTCTACTACTACAACAACAACAACTACTACTACTACTATAGCTACAGCTACTACTACTACTACTACTCCTAGTACTTATTTTCCTACCACTACTACTTCTGCAACTACTGGAACTACTGCTGCTGCTTCTACTACTACTATTACTACTGGTGCTATTGTTACTACTACAACTACTATTGCTATTACTTTAGATATTACAACTACTATTGCTGTTACAACTATTGCTAATACTACTACTACTACGAAGACTTCTCCTAGTACTATAACTTCTAAAACTAGTGTTACTATTGATGCTGCTACTGCTGCTATAACAACAGCTACTACTGCTACTACTACTACTATTACTACTACTACTGCTACTACGACTGCTACTTTTGTTGATGCTACTATAACAACAACAACTACTAGTTGAAGTACTACCAGTGCTGCAGCTAGCACTACTTCTACTACAACAACTACTACTACCACCACTGCTGCTAATACTACTAATACTACTATTACTACTAATACTATAGCTAATACTAATAATACTACAGTAGCAGCTGCTGCAGCTACTTTTGCTATTGCTACTATTACTACTATTACTATTGCTACTACAGCTACTGCGGCTACTGCGACCATGACAATAACAACAACAACTACTGTTACTATAGCTACTTGTATTACTGCTGCTTCTACTACACTATTACAACTATTACTACTGTTATTACTGCTACATCTACTACAACTGCTACTGCAAATACTATTGCTACTGCTACTGCTACTACTGCTATTATTACTGCTCCTTCTGCTACTTCTGTTATTGCTACTACTATTGCTTCTTCTTCTTCTACTACTACGACTACTACTGCTACTGCAACTACTATAGCTACTACTACTACTACTACTACTACTACTACCGCCAATACTACAACAACTTCTCCTCCTCCTCTTGCTACTACTACTACTTCTACTACTGTTACTATTATTAATAATACAACTGCCACTAGCAATACTACTGCAACTGCTACTTTGGCTGCTAATGCTACTTCAACAACTATTACTACTACTACTACAACTACTTCTACTACTGCTAGTATGACTACTACAACAACTACTACTGCTACTACTACTGGTACCTCTACTACAACTGCTACTATTGCTGGTACAGCTAATACTCTTGATGCAGCTACTACTATGGCTACCACTACCAATACTACTGTTGTTGCTGTAGCTACGACCACTACTACTCCTACAAATACTACTACTACTGTTGTTGCTGATGCTACTACCACTACGACTAGTCCTACTTCTACCAATACTACAACTGCTACTACTACTACTTCTGCTACTTCTATTACTACTATTTCTACTACTATTGTTGCTTCTACTACAACTTCTACCGGTACTACTGCTACTATTTCTGTGATTACTACTACTACTACTACTACTGCCACTACTACTACTACTGCTACTACTGCTTCTTCTACTATTGCAACTACTACTACGACTGTTGTTACAACAACAACTACTACTACTACAACTAAGTACTACTAGAAATACTACTTGTGACACCAATGTTGTAGCTGTTGCGGCTGTAGCAACTACCACTACTATAACTACTACGGCTACTAACACTATTACTACAACTACTATAACTATAGCTACTGCTACTATAACTATTGCTACTACAACTTCTTCTACTTCTACATCTACTACAACTGCTGCAACAACTACTGGAAGTACTACTACTACTACTACTACTACTACTATTAATGTTGCTACTACTACTACGACTACTGCTACTTTTGTTGCTACCACTTCTACTAGTACTGCTTTTACTACTACTACAGCTAGTACAACTACTTCTAATACTATTACTATGACTACTACGACTACTACTACTACTACCACTACTACTACTAGAACTAAAACTCCTACTACTAACGCTACTACTACAACTTCTACTACTACTACAACTATTGCTGCTACTTCTACTACTGCTACTACTACTACTACATCTCCTACCACTTTTACAACTACTACTATTGCAATGATACTACTACTACTACGTTTCCTATAATAACAATTGCTACTACCTCTCCTATTACTAGGACTCCAGCTACTACTACTACTGCTACAACTATTACTACTGCTACTATTACATCCACTGCTACTATTACTGCAGCTACTATTGCTACTACTACTGCAACTACTTCTCCTGCTACTTCTGTTACTACTACTGCTGCTTTTACTACAACCACTACTATGACTACTATTGTTACAGCAACTACTATAGCTACTACTAGAGCTACTACTACTGCCACTACTACAACTACTTCTCCAACTACTACTACTATTACTACTACTACTATTTCTAATACTACTACTATTACTGCTAATACTCATACCACTAGCAATACAACTACTACTACAACTGCTGCTACTGCTAATGCTACTATGACTACTACTACTACTACAATTGCTTCCACTGCTACTCTTATGACTACTACCACTACTACTGCTGCTACTACTATTATTACTACTACTTCTTCTGCTACTACAACTGCTATTGCTAATACTGTTGATCGCAACACTACTACTACTACTACTACTCATACTACTACTGCTGCTACAACTACTACCACAACTACTTCTACTAATACTACTATTGTGGCTGCTGCTCTTACTGCTGCAACTACAAATCCTACTACTTCTACCAATACTACTACTGCTTCTATTACTACTATTACTACTATTGCTACTACTACTATTGCTCCTACTACAACTTCTTCTAGTACTACTGCTACTACTTCCGCCACTACTACTACTGTTGCTGCTGTTGCTATTACAACAACTAATACTATTAGTACTACGAGTACTGCCAGCCATACTACTTTCAACACTGATGTTGCGGCTGCTGTTGCTGCTGCAACTAATACTACTATAACTACAATGGCTACTACCACTATTGCTATAACTACTACAACTACTGCTACCGCTACTCTTATTGTTGCGGCTAGAACTTCTTCTACTTCTACTTTTGCTACGTATACTGCTACTACTACTATTGCAACTACTACTTCTGCTACTTTTACTTTTGCAACTACTACTACTACTACTGGCACTACAACTGCTACTACTGCGACTACTACTGTGGCGATTAAGACTTCCATTGCTACTACTACTACTACAACTTCTACTATTACAACTACTATTGCTGCTACTTCTACTGCTACTACTCCTACTACATCTTCAACTACATCTACTACTGCAAATACTACTACTGCAACTATACTGCTACTGCTTCTACAACAACTACTGCTTCTACGTTTCCAATAATAACAAGAACTACTACCTCCCCTACAAATACAACTACTACAACTACTACTATTGCTACTACTACCACTTCTATTACTGCTACTACTTTTATTACTACAACATCTACAACTGTTTCTACTGCTACTACTACGACTACTACTACTACTTCTCAAATAACAACTACTATTGTTACTACTACTACTAATACTACAACTACTACAACTATTACAGCTACTGCTACTGCAACTACTGCTTCTGTTACTATTGCTACTACTACTCCTGCTACTACTACCACTACTACTACTGCGACTGCTATACTACGTTTTCAATTGCTTTAACAACTACTACTTCTACAAATATTGCTGCTGCTGCTACTACTACTACTAATACTACTACTGATACTATTGCAACTGCTGTAACTACTACTATTACTGTTTCTACTACTGCAACAACTGCAACTACTATTGCTATAACTACTAATTCAACTACTACCACTACTACTAATATTACTGCTACTAATGCTGCAACTACTACCTCTGCTACAACTATTGCTACAACTACTTCTTTTGAAACTACTACTCCATCTGCTAGTAGTGCTGTTACTACTACTACTATTATTAACACTACTACTGCTATTGCTACAATGACTACTACTACTGCTATTATTACCACTACTACGACTGCGACTACTAATACTATAACTACTATTACTACTACTACTACTACTACTAGGACTACAACTACTACTCCTACTGCTACTATCAATTCTATTGCTAGAACAACTACCACTACAACCACTGCTACTATTACTCCTACTAATACTATTGCTACTACTATCACTTCTACCACTACTGCTACTACTGTTGCCACAGTTACAACTACCACTACTACTTTGACTTCTGCTACAACAACAGCTACGAAGACAACAGCTACTTGTACTCTTACTGCTACCGCTACTGCTACTACTATTGCTAATACGACTACTACTACTATTACTACAACAACACTACAAATACTGCTGTTGTTGCCGATACTACTAGTTCTACTACAACTACAGTTGCTGCATCTCCTGCTACTACTATGGTGACTACTACTGATGTTGCTCTTACAACTACTACTAGTATTGTTGCAACTACTAATGCTACTAGAACAACTATTACTACTGCTACTACTACAACTACAACAACTACTACTACAACTACTAATATTACAACTACCACTCTGACTACTACTATTGCTAATAGTATGACTACCACTACAACTCTTACTACTATTTCTACTGCTACTACTACTACTACTACTACTACAACTACTACAACTACTACAACTACTACTACGACTCCTACTACTACTACAACTCCAACTACTACTTCTATTATTACTACTACTCCTACTACTACTACTCCTACTGCTACTGCTACTAATACTCCTACTCCTAGTACTCCAACTGCTACTACTAATAGTACTACTACTATTACTGCTATTACTACAACTACTACTTCTACTGTTGCTACTATTACTACTATCACTACAACTACTATTACTACTACAATAAATACTATTACTACTACTGCTGCTGCTGCTACTGCTGTTGCAACTAACAGAATTACTTGTACTATTTCTACTTGTTCTACAGCTACTCATACTATAACTCCTATTACTACAACTACTACTACTTCTACTACTACTTCTTCTTCTACTACTACTCCTACTCCTACTACTACTACTACTACTACTATTATTGCCACTATTACTACAGCTACTCCAACTCCTAATCCAAAACTAAGGACTATGCCTACTATTACTACTACTACTATTACTACCCCAACTCCTCCTATAGTTACTACTTCCACTACTACTGCAACTATGGCTACAAGAAATACTCTTATTACTACTATTACTGTTACTACTACTACTACTACTACTACTACTACTACTACTAAAATGAATACAATAACTACAACAACACAACTACTTCTACCATTATTGTTTCTGCTACTAGTGCTACTCCAACAGTATTTTCTACAACGACTGCCATTGTTGCTCTTGCAACTACTACTACTACTACAACGACCACTATTGCTACTATTACGAGTAATACTACTACCACTTATACGATAAGAACAATAACATCTTTTGCTACTAATACTAGCAATACTGCTACCGCTGCTACTACAACTACAACAACAACAATAACACTACTACTAAAGCTAATACTACTACTGCTACTACTACTACTACTACTACTACTTGTACTACTACTATAACTACTATTACTACTACTACTGCTACTACTACTACTACTACTGTTACTACTACTACTACTACAACACCTACTACTATTGCCGCTTCCAATACTACTACTACTACCACAACCACCACCACTATTAGAACTAATACTACTACAACTACTACTACTAATATGGCAACTACTACAAATTCTACCTCTACTGTGATTACTACTACCACTACTACTGCTACTGCTATTACTACTTCGAGTACAAGTACTACAACTTCAACTACTACTACTGCTATTGCTACTACAATAATTACTATTACTAATACCACTACTCTATTACTACAACAACAACTACTAGTACTACAACTACTACTATTAACAATGCCACTGCTACTACTATTACATCTCCTACTACTACCACTATTGCAACTACTACTACCTCTACTACTACTACACCTCCTCCTCCTACAATGACTACTTCTGCCACAACTTCTCCTACTACTACTAGCACCACCACCACCACTACTACTACTCCTACTACTACTAGCACTAGTAATACTACAACTACTGCTACAACTACCACTAGTATGGCTACAACTACTACTCTTGCTATTGCGGCTAGTACTCCTACTACTTCTACTTCTACTATTACTACAAATACTACTACTATTACTACTACTACTAAAACTACTACTAGTACTACTACTATTAATATTAGTGCTACTACTTCTACAACCCCAACATCAACAATAACTACAACTACTATTATGACTACTACTACTACTGCTACTACTACTACTATAACAACAACTACTACTACAATAACTACTATTACTGCTTCTCCTGCTACTACTATCTCTAATACTACAACTACTAAACTACTATAACAACTACTATTACAACTACTTCAATAAGTCCTATTGCTATGACTACTTCTCCTCCTACTATAATTTTTACTGCTACTACTACTATTGCTACTACTACTACTTCTACCACTAAAACTACTACTACATCTCCTCCTTCACCCCCTCCTCCTCCTCCTCCTACTACTACTCTTGCTACTACCACAACAACTCCTATTACTACTTCTATAATTATTCAAGTTACTACTGCTGCTGCTACTACTATTACTACTACTACTACCACCACTACTACCACTACTTCAACTACTGCAACAACTACCACAACAACTACTACTGCTACTATGACCACTAAAACAACAACTAGTTCTACCACTACAACCACTACTACTATGACTACTACTACCACTACTATGCAAACTACTACTACAGCTTCCAATACTACTAGTAGTAATATTAGTACTACTACCACTACTACTACTGCCACTATAGCTACTACTACTAATACAACTACTACTTCTACAACTTCTGCTACTTCTATGATCACTACTACCACTACTACTGCTTCTGCTACAACTATTACAAATACAAGTACTACAACTTCAACTACTACAACTACTACTACTACTAGTGCTACAACTATTACTATTACTATTACCACTGCTATTGCTAGTACTACAACTACTACTCCAACTACTATTACTACTACCACCACTACTTATCCTCCTACTACTACTGCTACTACTACTACTTCTACTACTATTGCTAATATTATTACGGCTAACGCTACTACAACTACTGCAACTATAGCTACTACTTTTATAACTACAACTATTACAGTTGCAACTACTACTTCTGTTACTATTGCTACTACTACTACTACTACTACTACTACTAGTTGGAGTAGTTGCAATAGTAGTAATAGTAGCATTTGTAGTAGTAATAGTAGTAGTAGTAGTAGTAGTAGCAGTAGTAGTAGTAATAGTAGTAGTAGTAGTAGTAGTAGTAGTAGTAGTGGTAGTAGTAGTAGTGTAGTTGTACAAATAGTTGGAGTAGTAGTTGTAAAAGTCGTAGGAGTGTTGGGGGTAGTAGTAGTAGCAGTAGTAACTGCAGTAGTTGTGGTAATAGGAGTTGTAGTAGTAGTACCAGTAGCAATAGTAGTAGCAAAAGTTTCAGTAATAGTAGCAACAACAGTTGTAGAAGTAGTAGTAGCAATAGTAGTTATTGTAGTAGTTATTTTAGAAGTAGTAGTAGTATGAGTAGCAATAGGAGTAGGAGTTGGAGTAGTAGTAGTAGTTTTAATAGTAGTAGTACTACTAGTAGTAGTAGAAGTGGTAGTTGTTGTAGTAGTATAAGAAGTAGTAGTGAAATTGGTATTAGTAGCAATTATAGGAGAAGTAGTACTAGTAGTAGTTGTATTAGTAGTTGTTGTAGTATTTGTATTAATAGTAGTAGTACTAGTAGTTGTAGCCATAGTAATTGTAGTAGAAGTTGTAGTTGTAGTATCAAAAGGAGTTGTAGTAGTTGTAGGGGTAGTAGTAGTAATAGTAGTATTAGTAGTAGTAATAGTAGTAGTTGATGGAGTTGTAGCAGTGCTAGTAGTAGTCATTGTAGTAGTAGTTTTAGTAGTTGTATAGTACTTGTAGTAAAAGTAGTAGTAGTAGTAGTGCTAGTAGTAGTCGTAGTAATAGTAGTAGTAGTAATAATAGTAGTTGTAGTAGCAGTAGTAGTTGTAGTAATTGTTGTTGTTGTAGTAGTAGTGGTGGTGGTACGAGTAGCAGTAGCAGTAGCAAAGCTATAGTAGTTGTAGATGTAGTTGTAGTAGTAGGAGAAGTAGTAGTACTAGTAGAAGTTGAAGCAGTAGTAGTAGTGGCAGAAGTAGTAGTACTAGTTGACGTAGAAGTAGCAGTAGTTCTAGTAGAAGTAGAAGTACTAGTAGTAGCAGCAGTCGTACTTGTTGTAATAGTAGTAGTACTAGTAGTTCTAGTAGTAGTAGAAGTAGTGGTAGTAGCAGTGGTATGAATACTTGTAGCAGTAGTAAGAGTAGTAGTTGTAGTAGTAGTAGCAGTCTCAACAGCAGCAGCAGCAGTAGTAGTCACAGTAGTAGAAGTAGTAGTAGCAGTTACAGTAGTAGTATTAATAGGAGAAGTAGAAGGAGTAGTAGTATTACTAGCAACAGCAACAACAGTAGTAGTAGTAGTAGGATTAGAAGTAGTAACAGCAGTAAGAAGTGCAGCAACCGGAGTAGTTGCAGTAGTTGTAGTAGTAGTAATGGTGGTAGCAGCAGTTATAATAGTAGCAATAGTAGTAGTAGCAGTAGTAGTAGTATCAGTCGTAGTAGTAGTAGCAGTCGTAGTGATTGTCATTGTTGGAGTGAAACTAGCAGTAGTAGTTATAGTAGTAGTAGTAGTATTAGTAGTAGCTTTAGCAGAAATAGTAGTAGTTATTGTTGTTGTAGCAAAAGAAGTAGTAGCAGTAGTAGTAGCAGTATCAATAGCAGCAGTAGTACTTGTTTCAATTATAGTAGTAGTAGTTGTTGTTGTAGTAGTAGTAGTAGTAGTAGCAGTAGCAGTAGTGGTAGTAGAAATCATAGTAGTAGTAGTTGTAGTGGTAGGATTAGTAATTGCAGTAGTAGTGGTAGTAGTAGTCAAAGTAGTAGTAGTAGTACTAGTACTAGTAGTAGTAGTGGTAGTAATAGTAGTATTATGGTACTATTATTAGTTGTCGTAGTATTCTTAGTAGTAGTAGTAGTAGTAGTAGTAGTGGTAGTAGTAGTAGTAGTAGTAGTATTAGTAGTAGGAGTAGTATTGGAGGTAGCCATTGTAGCAGAAGTTGCAATAGTTGAAGTACTAGTAGTAGTAGTAGTCGTAGTAGAAGTTGTAGTAGTTGCAGTACTAGTAGCTATAGTTGTAGCAATAGTTATAGTAGTAGGAGTAGAAGTAGTAATAGAAGTAGTAGTAGCAGTAGAATGTGGGGGAGGAGTATTTGCTGGAATAGCAGCAGTAATAGCAGTGGAAGTAGTAGTAGTAGTTGTAGCAGTAGCAGTTGTTGTAATAGTAGCAGTAGTAGTAATAATAGTAGTAGTAGGAGTAGTAGTTGTTGTTGGTATTGCAGGAGAAGTAGCAGTAGTAGTAGAAGATATAGTAGTGATACTAATAGTAGCAGTAGTTTCAACAATAGTTATAGTGGTGGTGGTAGTAGTAGTAGTAGCAATAGCAGTAGAAGCATTAGTAGCCGTAGGAGTTGTAATAGTAATAGTATTTGTAGCAATAGTAACGGTGGTAGCAGTAGTAGTAGTAATAGTTTTAGCAGTAGCGGCAGAGTAGTAGTAGTAGTAGTAGGAGTGGTGGCAATAGTAGATGTAGTAGTAGTAGTAGGAGTGGTGGCAATAGTAGAAGTAGTAGTAGTAGAAACAGTTGCAATGGTAGTGCAATAGTAGTAGTTGTAGTAGTAGTAGTTATACGAGAAGTAGTAGTAGTAGTAGCTGCAACGACAGCAGTAGCAGCAACAATAGCACTAGTTGTAGTAAAATTAGTCATAGTAGTAGCAACAACAGCAGTAGTAGCATTAATAGTAGTAGTAGAAGTTATAGTAGAAGTCACATTAGTAGTAAGAGTAGTGGTTGTAGTAGCCGTATTGGTCATAGGAGCAGGCGTAGCAGTAGCAGTAGAAGCAATAGTAGTAGCAGCAACAGTAGTAGCAGAAATAGTAGTAGCAATAGGAGTAGTACTAGTACTAGTAGTATAGTAGTAGTAATAGTTATAACAATAGCTATAGTAGTAGTAGTAGTTGCAGTAGTAATAGGCATTGTAGTAGTAGTAGCAAAAGCAGTATTAGTAGTGGTAGTAGAAGTAGTAGTCGTGGTAGTAGTAGTAGAAGTAGAAGTAGTAGTAGTGGAAGTAGTAGTAGTAGTTGTTGTAGTAGTAGTAGCGCAAGTAGTGGAAGTAGTAGTAGCAATAGTAGTAGTAGTAGTAGTAGCAGTAGTAGTAGTAGATGCAGTAGTCATAGGAGTAGTAGTATTAGCAGTAGTAGTTGCAGTAGTAGCAGTTGTTAATGTCATTGCTGTTATTGCAAAAGTTGTAGTAGTTGCAGTAGTAGAAGTATTAGTAGTTGTTCTAGTAGAAGTATTAGAAGTAGTTGTTATTGTAGTAGTAGTGGTCGTAGTAGTAGAAGTAGTAGTAGTAGTAGCAGTAGAAGTTCTAGTAGTAGTAGTAGTTCAGCCAGTAGTAGCAGTTGAAGGATTAGTTGTGATAGTAGTAGTAGTTGTAGTAGCTGGAGGAGGAGTAGTACTAGCTGTAGTAGTAGTCGTAGTAGTTGTAGTTGTGCAAGTAATAGTAGTAGCAATAATAGTAGTACTAGTAGTAGTGGTGGTGGTGGTAGTAGTAGTCGTCGTAGGAGTGGTAGTTGTAATAGTAATAGTTACAACAGTAGTAGTAGTGGTAGTAGGAGTAGTTATAGTAGTATTAGTAGTAATAGCAGCAGCAGTAGTAGTAGTAGCACTAGTAGTAGTAATAGTAGTAGTAATGGCAGTTGTTATTGTAGTTGTATTAGTAGTAGCAGCAGCAGTAGTAGTAGCAATAACAGTAGCAGTAGTAGTAGTAGCAGCAGAAATAATAGTAGCAATAGGTGTAGTGATAATACTAGTGGTAGGAGTAGTACTAGTAGTAGTTGTAGCAAGAGCAATAGTTGTACTAGTAATAGTAGTTGCAATAGTAGCAGTAGTAGCAATAGTAGTGGTTGCGAAAGCAGTATTAATGGTGGTACTAGTAGCTCTAGTCGTGGTAATAGTAGTAGTGCTTGAAGTAGTAGTAGTGGAAGTAGTTGCAGTAGTTGAAGTAGTACTAGGAGTAGGAGTAGGAGTAGGAGTAGGAGTTGGAATAGAAGTAGTAGTACTTGTAGTATTATTAGTAGCAGCCGGAGTAGTAGTAGGAGAAGTTGTGGTTGTAGTAGTAGTAGTAGTAACAGTAGTTTTAGTAGTAGTAGTAGAAGTAGTAGCAGCAGCAGTAGTAGTAGTGGTACCTGCCGGAGTAGTTGTAGTAGTAGTACATGTTGTAATAGTGGTAGTAGAAGTAGGAGTAGTAGTTGTAGTAGTAGTAGTGGTGGTTTTAGTAGTAGTAGTAGTAGAAGTAGTAGTGATACTAGTAGTAGTAGTTGCTGCAGTAGTAGTACTAGTAGTAGTAGTAGCAGCAATTGGAGTAGTTGTAGTTGGAGTAGTAGTAGTTGTAGTAGAAGTAGTCATAGTAGTAGTAGCAACAATGGTAGTTGCAGTAGTAGTAGTGGAAGGAATGGTAGTAGTAGTATTAGAAGTAGAAGCAACAATAGCAGTAGAAGCAGCAATAGTTGTAGTTGTAGTACTATTAGTAGTGATAGTAGCAGTTATAGTAGTAACAGTAGCAGTGGTAGTAGTAGGAGTAGCAGTTGCAGTAATAGTAGTAGTAATTGTAGTAGTAGCCATATTAGTAGTAGCAGTAGCAATAGCATCAATAGTAGTAGTAATAGTAGTAGCGGCAGTAGCAGCAGTAGTAGTAGTTGGAGTTGCTGAAGTAATACTAGCAATAGTCGTAGCAGTATTAGTAGTGAAGCAATACTAGGAGTAGAAGTTGTAGTAGTAGCAATAGGAGTAGCAGTAGCTGTAGTTGTAGCAGTAGCAGTACTCGTAGTAGTAGTTGTTGTAGTAGTAGCAAAAGTAGTTGTAGTAGAGGTAGTTGTAGGAATAGTAGCATTAGTTGTAGTGGTGGTAGTAGTAGTAGCAGTTGTAGTAGTAATAGGTGTAGTAGTTGTGATAGAAGTAGCAATATAATGAGCAGTAGTTGTAGCAGTAGTAGTAATAACAAAAATAGTACTAGAAGTCGTAGTAGTCATAGCAGTAGTAGAAGTAGTAGTCGCAAGTGTTTTAGTGGTAGCAGTAGTAGAATGAATAATAGTAGTAGTCGTAGTAGTAGCAGAAGTGGAGGTTGCAGTAATAGTTATTGGAATAGTAGTAGTAGAAGTAGTAGTAGTACTAACAGTAGCAATAGTAGTAGCAGTGGCCATTGTAGTAGCAGTATTTGTAGTAGGATTAGTAGTTTGTGTAGTAGTACTAGCAGCAATAGTAGCAGTAGTTGCTATAGTAGCAGTAGCAGTAGTTGTTGTTGTTGTAGCTGTTGTCGCTGTTGCAGTAGTAGCAGTAGTAATAGTAGTAGTGGTAGTATTAGTATTTCTAGTCGATGCCGTAGTAGCGGTAGTATTAATATTTGCAGTCATTACGTAGTAGCAGTAGCTGTATTAGGAGGAGTAGTAGTAGTAGTAGCAGTAGAAGCAGCAGCAGCAGCAACAGTAGTACTGGTAGTAGTAGTTGCAGTAGTAGTAGCAATAGTAGTTGTAGCTGTAATAACAAAAGTAGTAGTGGCAGTAGCCGCAGTAGTAGGGGCAGAAGTAGTTGCAGTAGTTGGAGTAGTAGTAGTTGTAGTCACAGTAGTAGTAGGCAAAGTAGTTGTAGTAGTAGTAGTAGTAGTAGTTCTTGTAGTAGTACAAGTAGTAGTAGTAGTTTGAAAAGTAGTTGTAGAAGTAGTAGTAGACGCATTAGTAGCTGCATTTGTTGTTACAGTAGTAGTAGCAGTAGCTATAGTAGCATTAGTAGTAGTTGTTGTTTTAATAGTGTTAGTGGTAGCAAAAGTAGCAGTAGCAGTCGAAGCAGTAGCACAGTAGTAGCAGTAGTTGTGGTAGAAGGAGAAGTAGTAGGAATAGTAGTATTAGTAGCAGTAGCAGCAACAGTAGTAGTAGTAGTAGTAGTAGTAGTAGTAGTAGTAGTAGTAGTAGTCCTAGTAGCCGCAGTAGCAGTAGCAGTTGCAGGAGTCTCAGTAGTAGTAGTAGTAGTAGCAGTTGTAGTAGTAGCCGTATTGGTACTAGGAGTAGTAATAGCAGCAGCAGCAATAACAGTAGTAGCAGCAGTAGTAATAGTAGCAATAGGAGTAGTAGGAGGAGTAGGTGTAGGAGTCAGAGTAGTAGTAGGAGCAATAGTAGCAGTAGTAGTAGGAGGAGGAGTATTAGTAGTAGGAGGAGGAGGAGTAGTAGGAGTAGTAGCAGAAGTAGGAGAAGTCGTCGCGGTAATAGTAGAGGTAGTGGTAGTAGTTGGTGGAGGAGTAGTAGTAGAAGTAGCAGTAGTAATGATAGTTGTAGTAGCTGTAGTTTCAATAATAGTAGTAGTAGCAGTAGTAGTTCCTGTAGTAGTGGTGGCAGTAGTAGAAGCTGTAGTAGGAGTAGCAGTTGAAGTAGGTGTTGGAGTAGTAGTAGTAGTGGTAGTACTAGTGCTAGTAGTAGCATCAGTAGTTGTAGTAGTAGGAGTAGTAGTAGTTGTAGTTTTAGTCAAAGTAGTAGTAGAAGTACTAGCAGTAGGAGTAGAAGTAGTAGCAGTAGTAGTAGTATTAGTAGTTATAGTAGTAGTACTTGTAGTCACAGTAGTTGTAGAAGTAGTTATAGAAGTAGTAGTAGTTGCTGTAACTATAGTAGTAGAAGCATTTGTAGCTGCATTTGTTGTAATAGTGGTCGTAGCAGTAGCTGTAGTAGTAGTAGTTGCAATAGTAGTAGTAATAGTGTTAGCAGTAGTAGAAGTCGTAGTAGTACTAGCAGTAACAGTAGAAGCAGTAGAAGCAGTAGTAGTGTAGCAGTAGTAGTAGTAGGAGAAGTCGTAGTAATAATCATAGTGGTAGCAACAACAATGACAAGAATAGTGGTAGTAGTAGTAGCAGCAACAACAACAACAACCGCAGCTATAGCAGTATTCGTAAGAGTATTAGTAGTAGTTGTTGTAGTAGTAATAGTAGAAGCAGCATGATTACTACTACTAGTAGTAGCTTTAGTAATAGTAGTAGTAGTAGTAGTAGCCGCAGTAGTAGTACTAGTAGCCAAAGCAAGAGTCGTAGCAACATCACTAGTTGTGGCAGCAGTCGCTGTAGTAGTTGCAATAGTAGCAGAAGTAGCAGCAGCAGCAGCAGTAGCTATAGTAGCAGTAACGATAGTAGTAGTTGTAGTAGTAGTAGTATAAGAAGTACTTGTAGTACTAGTGCTAGTGGCAGTTGAAGCAATAATAGTAGTAGTAGTAGTAGTAATAGTAATGGTAGTAATAGTAGTAGTAGATATAGTGGTAGTAGTAGCAGAAGTAGTAGCAGTATTAGTTGCAGTAGTAGTATTAGTAGGAAACATAGGAATAGTAGTATTAATATCAATAGCAGCAACAGTAGTAGCAATAGTCATAGTTGTAGTTGTGGTAGTTTTAGTAGTAGTAGTAGAGTAGTAGTACTAGCAGCAACAGCAGTAGTACTAGGAGTGACAACAGTTGTAGTACTAGCGGCAATAGCAGTCGTAGTAGTAGTAGAAGCAATCATAGTAGCAAATGCAGTAGCAGTAATAATAGTAGTAGCTGTTGTAGCAGTAGTAGCAGCTGCAGTGGTTGTAGTTGTTTTCGTTGAAGTAGTTGTAGTAGCATTATTAGTAGTAGTTATCGCAACAGCAGCAGTAGTGGTAATGGTCATAGCAGAAGTAGTAGTAGTAGAAGTAGTAGTTGTGGAATTAGTAGTAAAAGTAGTAGTAGTAGTAATTTGAGAAGTAGCTACAGTACTAGTCATAGTGGTAGTAGTAATAGTAATAGTAATAGTAGTAGCAATAGTAGTAGCAGTTGTCATAGTAGTAGCAGTAGTTTTAGTAGTAGTAGTAGTACCAGTAGTAGTAATAGTAGTAATAGTGGTAGGGGAAGCTGTAGAAGTACTAGTAGTAGTTGTTGTAGTAGTAGCCATAACAGTAGTTGTTGTTGTCATAGTTGTAGTAGTAGCAGTAGTAGTAGAAGTAGTGGGAGGAGTAGTAGTAGCAACAAGAGGAGTAGTAGTAGGAGGAGTAGTAGTAGTATTAGTAGTCGTAGTAGTAGTAGTAGAACTTTAGTTTATTAGTATTGTAGTAGAAAGTAGCCCTCTTCTCAGTAGTAGTAGTAGCAACAGTAGCAGTATAGTAGCTAGTAGTTAGTTCGTAGTCGTAGTCATAGTAGTTAGTCGTAGTTAGTAATAATAATCAATAGTAAGAGTAGCCGCCTAGTTTAGTAGTGTAGCGGTCGTTACTAATGGTATTGTACGGAGCCGTAATAGTAGCAAATAGTCTTTGGTTGAACTTCTAGTAGTAGAGTCTTAGTAGTAGTATTGCTGCATCTGGCTGTATTTGTTGCAGTCGAACTATTATCACTAGTGGGTTGTCGTACTAGTAGTATCGCTGTAGCTATTCAGTTACAGTAGTCGTCGTAGTAGTCATAGCAAGTAGTAGTAATTCGTCTCCAGTAGTTAGTTACAACCGAGTCGTCGTGTTGGTAGTAGAGTAGCCCTGGTATGGAGTCGTTAAATGTAGTCGTAGTAGTAGCTAGTAGTAGTAGTCGTAGTTGATAGTAGTAGTAGTGGTACTAGCAATAGGGAGTCGTAGTAGTCTAGTAGTAGTAGTCTTGTAGTCGTTGTTGCGGAAGTAGTCACTAGCTCAGCAGCAGTTGGTGTAGTAATCGTAGCCGTGGTCTGGTGGTTTCTAGTAGTAGTAGTATGTCTTAGTCACAGTAGTTAATTGTTTGTAAGAGCTGCCTAGTAGTGGTAGTTATTCTAGAAGTTGAAGTACTAGTTGTAATAGCAGCAGCAGCAGCAGCAGGAGTAGTAGTAGCAGGGGTGTTAGGAGTGATAATAGTAGTAGCAGTAGTAGTCTTAGTATTAGGAGTAGTAGTAGTTGTTGTTGTTGTAGTAGTAGTGTCAGTATTACTAGTAGTAGTACCAGTAGTAGTAGGAGTAGTAGTAGTAGCAATTGTTTGAGTAGTGGAAGTAGTAGTAGTTGCAGCGGTAGAGGTAGTAGTAGGAGAAGCAATAGGAGTTGGATTAGAAGTAGTAGTAGCAGTAGTAGTTGTAACAGTGGTAGTTGTAGTAGTAGCAGTAGGAGTATTGGAAGTGGTTGTAGTAGTAGTTGTGAGATTAGTAGTAGTCAAAGTAGTAGTACTTGCAGTAGTTGTAGTATTATTAGTAGCAGTAGGAGTGCTAGTAGTTGTAGCAGTAATAATAGTAGTAGGAGTTGTAGTTGTTGTAGCAAAAGCAATTGTTGTAGTAGTAGCAGTTGTAGTTGTAGTTGTAGTAGTATTAGTTGCAATAAAAGTAGTAGTTGTTGGAGCAGCAGCAGTGCTAGTCGTAGTAATTGTAGTAGTAGCAGCAGCAGCAGTAGTACTAGTACTAGTACGAGTAGAAGTAGTAGTAGTAGCATTAGGAGTAGTAGTAGTAGCAATAGGAGTAGTAGTAGTAGTGGTTGTAGTGATTGTAGTGGTTGTAGTGGTGGTAGTAGTAGTAGTAGAAGTAGCTGTAGTGGTTGTAATAGTGGAAGTAATAGTTTTAGTAGATGTAGAATTTGTAGTAGTAGCAAAAGTAGTAGTAGTGTAGTAGGAGTAGTAGTTGAAGTAGTAGTAGTATTAGCAGTAGTAGTAGTAGTTGTTGTAATAGTAGCAGCAATAGTAGTAGTAACACAAGTAGTAGTAGTTGCAATAGTAGCAGTTGTTGTAGTAGTGTAGTAGTAGCAGAAGTAGTAGTAGTTGTAAAGGTTGTAGGAATAGTTGTAGTAGCAATAGTAGTTGTAGTAGTAGTAGTAGTAGCAGTAAAAGTAGTTGTTGTCGTAATCATAGTAGTAGTAGTAGCAAGGGTAATTGTAATAGTTATTGTTGAAGTCGTAATAGTTGCAATAGTAGTAGTAATAGTAGTAGTAGTTGTTTTAGTAGTGGTAGTTGTAGCAGAAGTAGTAGCAGTAATAGAAGAAGTAGTAGTAGTACACATTGTAGTAGCAGTAGTTTTAGTTGTGGCAAGAGTAGAAGTAGTTGTAGTACTAGTAGTAGTAGTTGTAGTAGTAGTAGTAGTAGTAGATGTAGTACTAATAGTAGTAGTAGCATTAGTAAAAGCAGGAGGAGTAGGAGGAGGAGCAGTACTAGTAGTAGCAGTAGTACTAGTAGTTGAGGTAGTACTAGAAGTAATAGAAATAATAGTAGTAGTAGTTGAAGTAGTAGTATCTATAGTAGTAGTAAGGGTAGCAACTGTGGTGGTAATAGTAGTATTCGTAGTAGTAGTAGTAGTGGTAGTACTAGCAATAGTAGTAGTAGTAGTAGGAGGAGGAGCAGCAGAAGTAGCAACAAAAGTAGTAGCTATAGTAGTAGTAGTCGCAGTAGTTAGAGCTATAGTAGTAGTTCTAGTAGTAGTATTTGTAGCAGCAGCGACTACATCTGTAGTAGTAGGAGCAATCTCAATAGTAGTCGTAGTAGTAGTGGTAGTCTCAGTTGTAGTAGTAGTAGTAGTTGCCATATTAGTTGCAGCACCAGCAAAAGCAACAGTAGTAGTAGTAGTAGCACAAGTAATAATTGTTATAGTACGAGTAGTAATAGTAGCAATAGTAGTAGCAGTACTAGTCATAGGAGCAGTTGTAGTCGCAGTATCAGCCGCAGTTGTTGTATTTGTTGAAGTATACGTAGTAGTACAAGTAGGTGTAGTACTAGTGGTAATAGTAGTAGCTATTTCAGTTGTAGTAATAGTAGTAATAGTAGCAGCAGTAGTAGTGGTAGTTGTAGTAGTAACAGTAGTAGTAGTAATAGGACTACTAGTAGCAGTAGCAGTAGCAGTAGTAGTAGACGAAGTAGTAGTAGTAGTCGTGGTAAGAGTAGTTGTAGTGGTAGTAGTACTATTAGTAGTAGTTGTTGTTGTTGTAGTAGTAGTATTTGCAGCAGTAATAGTAGTAGTTGTTGGAGTGGTAGTAGTAGTAGTACTAGTAGTTGTAGTAGTAGTATCGTAATAGTAGCAACAATAGTAGAAGTAGAGGAAGAAGTAGTAGTAGTAGTAGTGCGACTAGTAGTAGTAGTAGTAGTAGTAGTAGTAGTAGTAGCTGTAGTATCAGTAGTAGCAGTAGTAGCAGAGGTAGCAGTAGTACTAGTAGCGAAAGGACAAGTTGCAGAAACAGTTGTAGCAGTAGCAGTAGTAGCAGTAGAAGTAGTTGTAGCAGTAGTACTAGAACTAGTAGTAGTAGTAGTAATAAAAGTAGTAATAGTAGTAGTTGTAGTAATAGTTGTATTAGTAGTAGTAGTAGTAGTCCTAGTAGCAGTAGTGCTGGTAATAGGAGTAATAGTAGTAATGGTCGTGGTAAAAGCGGTAGTACTAGTAGTAGAGGTATTAGCAGTAGTAGTAGCAGCAGAAGTAGTAGTCGTAGCAGTAGCAGCAAAAGTAGTAGTTGCAGTAATCAGAGTAGTAGTAGTAGTAGGTGTAGTAGTAGTAGTAGCAGTACTAATAGTAGTAGTAGTAGTTATAGTCATAGTAGTAGCAGTAGTTAGTAACGATAGTGGTAGTTGTAGTAGAAGTAGTAGCAGTAATAGGAGCAGCAGTAGTAGTAGTAGTAATTTTAATAGTAGTAGAGGTAGTAGCAGCAACAACACTTGTAGTTTCAGTAGTAGTAGTTTCAGTAGTAGTAGTGGTTGTAGCAGTAGTAGTAGTAGCAGTAGTAGTGGTTGTAGTAGTAGTGGTAGTAGTAGTAGCAGTAGTTGTAGTCGTAGTAGTAGTAGGAGGAGGAGGAGAATGAGGAGGAGTGGCAGTAGTAGTTGTTGTAGTAGTAGCAGTAGTAGTAGTTGTTGTTGTTGTAGTGGAAGCAATAGTATTAGTAGTAGACGTAGTAGTTGTAGCAGTAGTAGTAGTAATAGTAGTAGTAGTAGTAGCTGTAGGAGGAGAAGTAGTAGTAGTAGCAGCTGTTGTAGTATTACAAGTAGTAGTAGTACTAGTCGTTGTAGTAGAGGTAGTAGTAGTGCTAGTGGTTGTAGTTGTTGTAATAGTAGTAGGAGTTGTCACAGTAGCAGTAGGAGTAGTTGTCATGCTAGTAGCTGTAGTAGTATTAGGATTAGTCGTAGTTGTAGTAGTTGTAGTAGCAGTTAGAGTAGGTGTAGTTGTGGTAGTCGGAGTGGTAGAAGTAGGAGTTGCAGTAGGAGTAGTTGTAGCAGTAGTAGCAGTAGTAGTTGGAGTAGTAGTAGTAGCAGTATTAGTAGTAGCAGGAGAAGTGGGAGCAGTAGTAGTAGCAGTAGCAATAGTAGTTGTAGTAGTAGTGGCAGTAGTATAAATCGTAGTAGTAGTAGTAGTAATGGAACTACTACTAGTAGTAGTAGGAGTAGGAGTAAAATTTGTAGTTGTAGTAGTAGTAGCAGCAGCAGTTGTTGTTTTTGTTGCTGCAGTTGTAGTAGTAGCTACAGTAGTTGTAATATTTGTATTAGTAGTAGTAGTAGTAATAGTAGTTGTATTAGTAGTGGTAATGGTAGTGGTAGTAGTAGGAGTTGCAGTAGGAGTTGTTGTAGCTGTTGTAGTGGCAATAGGAGAGAGTAGTAGTAGTAGGAGTAGGAGTAAAAATAGCAATAGTAGTAGTAGCAACAACAACTGTAGTCGAAGGAGTAGCAATAGTAGTAGTATTCAAAGTAGTAGTAGCAGTAGCAGCAGTAGGAGTAGTAGTAGTGGCAGTTGTACTTTTAGTAATGTAATAGTAGTAGTAGTTGTTGTCGTTGTTGTAGTAGTAGCAGTAGTAGGTGTTGCAGAAATAGTATTAGTAGTAGTGTTTGGAGTGATAGTATTAGTATGACTTGTAATAGTAGTAGTGATAGTAGTAGGAGCAGTAGTAGCAGCAATAGTGGTAGTAGTAGAAGTGTAGTAGTTGCAGTCGTAGTTGGAGTAGCAGTTATCAAAGTCATAGGAGTATTAAGAGTTGTAGTAGTAGTTGGAGTAGTTCTAGTTGTAGTAGCAGTAACAGTAATAGTTGTGGTAATAGGAGTTATAGTAGTAGTAACAGTAGCAACTGTAGTTGTAGTAACAGTAGCAATAGCAGTAGTTTTAGTAATAGTGGCAGCAATAGTAGTTGTTGTTGTAGTAGTAGTTGTAACAGTAGAAGTAGTAGTAGGAGTAGCAGTAGGAGTTGGAGTTGTAGTAGCAGCAGTAGTAGTAGTACTAGTAGTAGTACCAGTAGTAGTTGTAGCTGCGGTACTTGTAGTAGTCATAGGAGGAGAGTGCTACTACGACTACTGCTACTACAACTACTACTACAACGACTACTATTACTAGTAGGAATACTGCTGCTACTACTACTACTACTACTGAGGCTACTACTAGAACTAATACTACTACTATTTCTATTGCGACTACTACTACTGCTACTGCTGCTACTACTACTACTACTACAACCACTACTAGAACTAATACTACTACTGTTTCTGTTGCTACTCCTACTACAACTACTACTGACACTACTACTGCTAACACTGCAATTACTGCTATTGTTTCAGCTACTACTACCACTACTGCTACTTTTAGAGCTACTGCTACTGCTGCTTCTACTACAACTACTAATAGTACTAGTACCAGCACTAAGACTACTACTACCACTACTGCTACTGCTACTATTGCTACGATTACTTCTACTACAGCTGCTACTACTACTACAACAGCGACTACTACTACTGCTAGTACTACTCCTATATCTACCACTAATGCTGCTCCTACAACTGCTATAACTACTACTAATAATACTGCTGCTGCTGCTTCTACTACTACTACTACTACTATTACTATTGTTGTTGTTGCTGCCTCTACTACTACTCCCACTAGTTATTCGACTACAACTACCACTGCTACTATTACCACTACTACTACTGCTACTGTTGCTTCTATTACAACTACTATTTCTACTACTACTACTACTGCTACTATTACTACTACTGCTGCTACAACTAATAATACTGTTGTTGCTACTGTTGCAAACACTAATACTAGTACTACGACTTCTCCTACAACTACTACTTTTGCTACTACTACTACTACTAATTCTATTATGACTACTACTACGATAACAATTTCTATTACGGCTACTACTACTGCTACTACGACTGCTACTACTGATGCTGCTGCTACTTGTACTACTACTGCTACTACTAGTACTACTAGTACTACTACTACTTCTGCTATAACTACTCCTGCTACTACAACTGCTATTTCTACAACTACTACTGCGACTACAACTATTCTTGCTACTACTACTACTCCTATGACTACTACTGCTGCTGCTATTGCTACTACTATGCTACTACTACAACTAATACTACTAGAATGATTACTACTCCTGCAACAACTACTATTAAGACTATTAATACTACTACTACTCCTATTGCCACTATTGCTCGTCTTGCCACTATTATTACTATTACTAATACTACTACTACTACTCCGACTACTACTACTCCTACCGCTACTACTACTTCTCCCACAACTATGACTATTACTACACCGACAACAATTACGACTAATTCTACTACTACAACTACTAATACTGCTACTACTAATTACACTGTTACTACTACTCCTACTACAACAACTACTGCTATTACTAATACTACTACTACTACTACTAATATTGCTACTACTACTGTTGTTGCTGCTGCTACTGTTGTAGCTCTTGTTGTTACTACTACAACTACAACTACTACTACTACTCCTGCTACTACTGCGGCTGCTACTACAACTACTTCTACTACTACTACTCCTGCTTCTACTACTATGATGACTGCTAATTCTACCACTACTACTACTACTACAACTATTATTTAGACTACTACAACTGCTACTACCTCTAATACTACTACTACAACAACTACTACTATTGTTACTACAACTACCAGTGCGACTTCTGATTCTACTTCTCCCCCTACTACAATAAAAGCAACTACTACTACTACTATTACATCTCTTACTACTACTACTCCTACTCCTTCAACTATTACTACTCTTCCTCCTCCTACTGCTATTACTACTACTACTACTACAATAACAACAACAACTACTACTACTAATACTACTTCTACTATTACAACTAATACTACAACTACTACTACCACTAATACTGCTACTAATACTACTACTACTACTAATGCAACTCGTGCTCCAACTATTGTGATTACTGTTACTAAAGCTATCACTCTTGCTGCTATTACCACTACTGCCACTTCTACTACTATAGCTACTCCTACTACTTCAACAACATTTGTTATTACTGCTGCTACAGCTTATACCTCGGTTGCCACATGTACTGCTACTACTACTGCTACTACTACTCCTCCTCCTACTACTAATTCTTCCACGACTATTAACACTATGACTACTACTTCCGCTACCACAGCTGCTACTACTACTAGTACTAGTGCTACAGCTGCTGTTGCTACTACTGCTACTACTTGTGGTGCAGCTGTTGCTGCTACTACTGCTACTACTGCAACAACAACAACAACTAATACTACTCCTACTACTACTACTACTATGACTATTGCAACTACCACTACTTTTGCGAAAACCACTACGACAACTAGTAGTGCTGCTGCTACAACTACTACTACTATGGCTACAAGTACTACTACTACAACAACAACAACAAATACTACTACTACTACCACTAATACTATTACTATGACTACTGCAACTATTACGACTACAACTGCAACAAGTACTATTGCTAGTACAACTACTACTACTTATACTACTACTACTGCAACTACATCTACTACTACTACTACTACTACTAGTATCACACAACTACTAATGCCACTACTACCACACTACTACTGCTGCTGCTGCTACTACTACTACTACCACTACTGCGACTTCAACTGCAAGTACTACTACTCCTCCTCCTACTACTACTACTAATACTACAACTACTCCTTTAACCACTACAACTACTCCTACTGCAACGGCTTCTACTCCTACTACTATGACTATTACTAGTCCTATTATAATTACTACAAATTTTCCAACTACAACTACTAATACTGCTACGACTACTACTCCTACTACTAATATACTACTTCTACTACCACTACTACTAATTCTACAGTTACTAGAATTACAACAACTTCCCCTCCTACTACTACAGTAACTATAACAACATCAACAACAACTACTACTACTCCTATTGTGACAACTACTGCTACTACTGCTACAACAACAAATACTACTACTATTACTACTACTACTACTAAACTACTACTAGTACTACTACTACTACTACCACCACCACCACCAGCACTACTAGTACAACTTCTACTATTACTGCTATGGCTACCTCAACTATTGTAATTACTAATACCATTCTTGCTACTACTGCTACTGCTGCTACCACGGATACTAATGCAGCTACTGCTACTGCTACTACTACAACAGCTACTACTACTACTGCAACTACTACTACTTCTACTACTACTACTACTACTACTCCTACTACTACTACTACTACCGCTACTTCTCCGACTATTTCTAGTACAACTACTACAACTTATCCTACTGCCTCTGCTACTATGATTACTGCTTCTACTACTACTACTCCTACTACTATTACGGCTGCTACAACTTCTAGCATTGCTACAACTGCTGCTGCTCTTACTGCTAATGCTACTAATACTTCAACTACGACAATAACTGCTACCACAGCTACTACTTCAACTGCTATGAGTACTACTGCTACTACTACTGCTACTATTGCTACTACCATCATTACTACTACTTCTACAATTGCTACTAAAGCCATAACGGGTACTACTACTACAATTGCTACTACTATTACTAATACTACTACTACTGTTGCTACTGCTGCTTCTACTGCTGCCACTACTATTTCTACTACTACTACTACTTCTACTACTGCTACTTCTACCACGACTGCTACTTCAACTCATACAACTACTATTACTACAATTGTTTTCGCTTCTGCTGCTACTGTTACTACTATATCTACTTCTACTACTACTACTACTAATCCTACAACTACTACTAATATTATTGCTGCTACTACTACTATGAGTACTACTGCTACTATTACAACAACAACTGCTACAACAACAACTATTACTACTACTAGCTATAGTAGTACTACTGCTGCAGCTACTTCTGCTACATTGACTACTATTACTTTTGCTGCTACTACAACTAATACTACTACTGCTGCTACTCCTTCTACACCTACTACTTCAGCTGCTACAACTATTGCTTGAACAACTACTACTATTAGTCTTACACTTACTATTAGTACTACTACTACTATTACAACTAGTAATACTACTTCTACTGCTACTACTACTAGAACTATTATAACTACTGTTACTAATACGACAACTACTCGGCTACTACTACCACTTCTACTACTACCACACTTCTATTACTACTACTGCTACTACTTCTATTTCTACTCCTACTACTACCAATATTGCTACTACTGCTGCTACTTCTACACCTGTTACTACTACAACTACTAATTGTACTACTACTACAGCTGCTGCAGCTGCTACTACTACTACTACTACTATTGCTACTGTTATAGCTACTACTGCTGCAACTACTACCACAACTATGACTACTACTATTTCTATAATAAATGCGGCTACTGATATTACTATACTACTACTGATAGAACTACTACGGCTGCTACTGCTGCTTCTACTACCACCACAACCACTACTACTACTATTACTGCTGCAGCTTCTACTACTACTGCTCATACTACTTAACCTTCTACCACTACTGCTACTACTACCACTACTGCCGCTACTACTACTACTACTACTACTACTACTACTACTACTACTACTACTACTACTACTACTACTACTACTACT
>RXID01015399.1:0-16710 GCA_005019695.1 Trichopus zeylanicus subsp. travancoricus
AGTAGTAGTGCTAGTGTTAGTAGTAGTAGTAGCTGTAGCGGCATTAGTAGTAGCTGTGGAAGTAGTAGTAGTAGCAGTTATGGTAATAGTAGTAGTGGGAGCAGTGGTAGCAGTAGTAGTAGTAGTAAAAGAAGAAGAAGAAGAAGTAGTAGTAGTAGTAGTACTAGTACTAGTAGTAGTAGTAGACGCTGCAGCAGCAACAGCAGTAGTAATTGTAGTAGTAGTAGTAGTAGTAGTAGTATTAGGAGCAGTAGTAGTAATAGTAGTAGTAGCAGCAACAGCAGCAGCAGTAGTAGTAGCAGTGCTAGTAGTAGTATTAGTAGCAATAGTAGTAGTTATTGTCGTCGTCATAGTAATAGTACTAGTAGTTGTGGTAAACTAGTAGTCAAAGTTTTAGGAGCAGTAGTAGTAGTAGTACTACAAGTAGTAGTAGAAATAGTTATTGTTGTTGTCACTGTAGTAACATGAGTAGTAAAAGTAGTAGTAGACGTAGTAGTACTAGCAGTAGTAGTAGTATTAGTAGTAGCCATAATAGCAGTAGCATCAACAGTAGTAGTAAGAGAATTAATTGAAGTCGAAAAAGTAGTAGCAGCAACAACAATAGTAGTAGTAGTGCTAACAGTGGTAGTGGGGGTAGAAATAGTAGTTGTAGTAGCGGAAGCATTAGTCATAGTAGTGGCAACAATAGTAGTGGTAGTAGCAGTATTAATAGCAGCAGTAGTAGTAGTAATAGTCATAGTATTAGCAGCAACAGTAGTAGTAGTATTAGTAGTAGCAGTAGTAGTAGCAAAATTAGTAATAGGAATTGTAGCAGTAGTAGCAGTAGAAGCAGTAGTAGTAGTGGTAGAAGTAGTAGTAGTAGTATTAATAGGCGCAGGTGTAGTAGTAGTAGTAGCCGTAGTAGTACTGATACTAGTAGCAATAGTAGTAGCAGTAGATGTAGTAGTAGTAGTAGTAGTTGCAAAAGAAGTAGTAGTAGTAGTAGCAGTACCAGTGGTAGCCATAGTAGTAGCAGTAGTTGCCGCAATGGCAGTAGTAGTCATAGTAGTGGTCGTAGCAATAGTAGTAGTAGCAGTGGCGGAAGTAGTAGTAGTAGCAGTAGTAGTTGTAGTACTAGTAGTAGTAGTAGTAATAGCAGCAGCAGCAGCGGTAGTAGCAGCAGAAGTAGTTGCAGCAGCAGTAGTAGTAGCAGCAGTAGTAGTAGTATTAATTGTAGTTGTTATAGTAGTAGTAGTAGTAGTAGTTGTTGTTGTTATTATTGTAGTAGCAGCATCAATAGCAGAAATGCAAAAGTAGTAGTAGTAATCATTGTTGTTGTTGTTGTAGTAGTCATAGTAGTAGTCGTACAAGGAGTATTAGTAATATTAGTAGTAAAAGTAGAAGTAGATGTAGTAGTATCAGTCATAGCAGTGTCAACAGCTATAGTAGCCGGAGAAGTAATAGGAGTAGTAGAAGTAGTAGTGACAACAACAACAACGGTAGTAGTGCTAGTAGTAGTAGTGGTAGTAATAATAGTAGTGCTAGTAGTAGTAGTAGTGGTGTGAGTAGTAATAATAGTACAAGCAGTAGTAGCAGTAGTAATAGTAGTGGCAAATGTAACTATAGTAATAGCAACAGTGGTAGTAGTGGTTGTGGAAGTAGTAGTAGTAGCAGCAGTGGTAGCATTTGTACTAGTAGTACCAGTTGAAGCATCAGCAGTCGTAGTAGTTGTAGTAGTAGTAACAGCAGTAGTAATCACAGTTCTAGTAGTAGTAGTACTAGTAGTCGTTATAGTAGCAGCTGTAGTAGTAGTCGTAACAATAGTAGTAGTAGTTGGAGAAATAGTAGCTGTAGTAGCAGTAGAAGTAGCCTTAGGCGTAGTAGTTGTAGTAGTAGTCGTAGTAGTAGCGGTTGAAGTTTTAGTAGTAGTAGTACTAGTAGTATTAGGAGCAACAGTAACAATAGCTGTAGTCATAGTAATAGTGGTATTAATAGTAGTAATTGTTGAAGTCGTAGTAGTAGTTTTGGTAGTCGTTGTAGAAGTAGTAGTAGTAGTTGTAGTAGTAGTAGCTGTAGAATTAGTTGCAGTATTAGTAGGGGTAGTAGAAGCATTTGTAAAATAGTAGTAGCTGGTTGAAGTTGTAGTAGCGGTAGTAGAAGTAGTAGTAGTAGTAATGGTAGAAGTAGCACTAGTAGCAGTATCAATTGCTGCAGGAGTAGTGGTAGCAGCAGCAATAGTAGTAGCAGCAGAAGTAGTACTAGTAGTAGTATTTGTACCAGTGGTAGCCATAGTAGAAGCAGCAGTTGCGAGAATGGCAGTAGTAGTAGTAGTTGTAGATGTATTGGCAATTGCAATAGTTGTCGTAATAGTAGTAGTAGTAGTAACAGTAGTACTAGTAGTAGTAGTAGCATTGGTAGTAGCAGCGGAAGTAGTAGTAGTAGTAGAAGTAATAGTAGCAGTAGTACCAGTAGTAGTAATAGTAGTAGTACTAGTCGTGGAAGAAGAGGAAGAAGATGAAGAAGAAGTAGAAGTACGACTAGTAGAAGCAGTAGTAGAAGTAATAGTGGTAGTAATAGTAGTAGTAGTAGTAGTTGTTGTTGTTGTTGTAGCAATAGTGGTAATAATGGCAGTAGTAGTAGCAGCAGTAGTAGTAGTATGAGTAGAAGTAGAAGAAGAAGTAGTAGTCGGTGTAGCAGTAGAAGTAGCAGCAGTAGTCGCACTAATAGTTGTTGTTGTAGTAGTAGTAGCAAAAGTAGTGGTAGAAGTAGTAGTAGTTGTTGTAGCTGTAGCAGCAATAACAATAGTAGTAGCAACAGTTGCGATAGTTTTACTTGTAGTAAGAGTATTTGGAGTCGTTGTGTGTCAAGTGGTAGTTGTAGTAGTAGTAGTAGTAGTAGTAGTAGTAGTAGCAGAAGTTGTAGTAGTAATAGTAGTAGCGGTAGTTGCCGTAGTAGTAGTAGTACTTGTGGTACTAGGAGTAGCAGTGGGAGTAGCAGCAACAGTAGTAGTAGCTATAGTGGTAAGAGTAGCTATAGGAATTGTAGTAGCAGCAATCGTAGTAGTAGTAGTTGTTGTAGCAGAAGTAAGAGAAGTTGTAGTAGTAGTTATAGTACGAGTAGTAGCAGTAGCAGTACTAGAACTAGTAGTATTAGTAGTGGTAGTAGTAGTAGTAGTGGCAGTAGTAGCAACATTAGTAAGTGTCTAGTAGTGGAAGTAGTATTAGTAGCAGTAGTAGAAGCAGAAGTAGTAGTAGCAATAGTAGTAGTAATAGCAGCAGAAGGAGCAATACAAGCAGAAGTAGCAGAAGTTGCAGCAGCAGTAGTAGTAGTAGTTGTTGTAGTGGCAGCAACAACAATAGTAGTAATAGTCGGAGCAGCAATAGCAGAAGTAATAGTAATTGTTGTTGTAGCAGTAAGAGTCGTCATAGTTGTAGTTGTTGTTAATAGCAGTAGTGATAGTAGTTGTAGTCATAGTAGTTATAGTAATAGTAGTTGTTGAAGTAGTAGTAGAAGTAGGAGTAGGAATAGTAGGAGTAGTAGTAATAGTATAGGTGGTAGTAGTAGCAGTAGTAGGGGGACTAGGAGTTAGAAGTAGTAGTAGTAGTAGTAGTAATAATAATAATAGTAGGAGTAGGAGTTGTAGTAGGAGTAGTAGCAATAGTAGTAGTAGGAGTAGTAGTAGAAGTAGTAATAACAGTAGGAGTAGTAGGAGTAGTAGTAGTTGTAGTAGTAGGAGGAGGAGGAGGAGGAGGAGTAGGAGGAGTAGTGGTAGTAGTAGTAGTAGTAACAGTTGTAGGAGTAGGTGCAGTTGTAGTTGTAGTAGGAGTAAGACGAGGTGTAGTTGTCATAGTAACAGTTGCAATAGTATACTAGTAGTAGGAGGAGGAGGAGGAGGAGGAGATGTAGTAGTAGTGGTGGGAGTAGGAGTAGGAGTTTTAGCAGGAGTAGTAATAGTTGGCGTAGGGGTAGCTGTAGTTGCAGCAAGCTTAGTAGTAGCTGCAATAGTAGTAGTAGTAGTTGTTGTTTTAGTAGTAGTAGTACCAGTAGGTGTAGTCGTAGTTAGACAAGGAGTAGGAGCAGGAGTAGCAGTAGGAGTTGGAGTAGAAGTAGTATTAGTAGTAGTAGTAGCAACAATAGGAGTGATAGTTGTAGTAATTGTACTAGTAGTAGTATTAGTAGTAGCAACAGCAGTAGTGAAAGTAATAGTAGTACCAGTTGTACATATAGCAGAATTAGTAGTAGTTGTTTTAGAAGTTGGAGTATTATTAGTAGTAGGAGGAGGAGTAGTAGTAGTTGTTGTTGTTGTTGTTATTGTCGTAGTTGTAATAATTGTAGTAGTTGTTGTAGTAATATTACTCGTAGTATTAGTATTAGTAGTAGTGGGAGTAGTAGTAATATTAGTAGCAGCAATAGTAGTCATACCAGTCGTAGTAGGTGGAGTAGTTGTAGTAGTAGCAGGGGGAGTAGTAGTTGGAGTAGCACTAGCAATGGAAGTAGTAGTAGCAGAGTAAAAGTAGTAGCAGTTGTGGTTGTAGCAGTTGTGGTAGCAATACTAGTTATTGTAGTAGCAGTAGTAATAGTAGTTTTTGTAGCAATAGCAGTAATAGTAGTTGGAGTAGTTGTAGGTGTAGTAGTTGTAGTTGTAGCAGTAACTGTAGTAGTGGAAATAGCAATAGCTCTAGTAGTTGTAGTGGTAGTAATAACAGTAATAGTAGTAATAGTAGTAATAGTAGTAGTAGTAGTAGTACTACTACTATTACTACAACTACTACTATTACTACCACTACCACTACAACAGCTACCACTACCACTGCAACTACTACAGCTTCATCTACTGCTATCAATACTACTATTGTTGCTACTACATCTCTTACTGTTTCTACGGCTACTATTTCTACTACTGCTATTACTACTATTACTCTTAATACTACTACTACTGCTGCTGCTATTATGACTACTACTATTACTGCTAATACTATTTCTACTACAACTTCTACTACAGCTACTAATATTACACCTGATACTGCTACAACTACTTCAAGTACTACTATAGCAACTACTAACAATACTACTACTACTACAACAACTACTACTAATCCTGCTTTTGCGACCACCACTACTACTACACCCACAATAACTACGACTATTGCCACTACTACTACTACTCCTATGACTAGTTCTACTGCTACAACTACCGCAACAACAACAACAACAACAACAACAACTACTACTACTACTAATGCAACTACTACTATTGCTAATGCTACTACTGCTACTGTTGCTACTACTACCGCTACTACTATTGCAACTACTACTACTCCTACTACTACTTAATCCGACCCCGACTCCTATTGGTACTTGTTCACCTACTACTACTAATGCTATTACTACTACAATTAATACTATGACTACTTCTGCTACAAATACTATTACTACTACTCCTCCTACTACTACTATACTACTACTGCTACTACTACTCTTATTTTTTCTACTAGTACTACGACTACCGTCACAACTACTGATATAACCACTACTACTTCTATGGCTATTGCTACGATCACTACTGCTGTTGCTGCAACTATTGCTACTATCACCACTATTACTATTGTTGCTACTACTACTACCACTACTCCTAATAGTACTACTGTTTCAGCTACTACTATTATTAATATTGCTACCACGACTACTGCTGTTGCTACTATTTCTACTACTACTACTACTATTACTACTACAACTACTACTACTACTACTTCTACCACTGCTATTACTAATACTACTACTACAACTACTCCTGCAGCTACTACTACTACTGCTGCTGCTACTTCTACTACTACTATTAAAACTACTACTATTACTACAACAACAAGAACAACTACTCCAGCTACTGCTAACACTGCTACTATTACTATTTCAACTACTACTACTACTACTACTCGAACTTCTACTCCAACTACTACTCTTACTACAACTTCTAGTACTACAACTACAACTATAACAACTACTGCTCCTACTACTACTGCTTCTTCTTCCACTACTACAACTACTACTGCTTTTACAACTACTACTGCTACCACTACTCCGACTACTACTACTACCCCTATTAGTCGTACTTTTGATACAACTACTGCTACTACTACTACTACAACTACTCTTGCTACTGATACTAATACTACTCCTACTGCTACTACTTTTGCTACTGGTAATGCTACAACTAAAACAACAGCCTCTACTTCTACTAGTACAACTACAACAACTACTCCACCTACTATTACCACTGCTACTATTAGTACTACTACTACTACTATGACTTCTACTCCAACTCTTACTCCTAGTGCTACTCCTATTACTACTTCTATTACTACAACTATTACCACAACAACAACTACTGCTACTACTTCCTCTACAACAACTACTATGACTATTATTCAAACTACTACAACTGCTACTGCAACTACTACTGTTGCTACTATTACTACTAATCCTACTCCTATTACAATATATAGTACTACTACGACTACTGCTACTACTCCTACTACTACTACTACTACTCCTACTCCTACTACTACTGCTACTACTACCACTACTCCTACTACAACTACTAATACTACTACTAAAACTACTACTACTACTTACAACAACAACTACTACTACTACTAGTACTTCTACTAAAACTACGACTACTACTACTACAACCACTACTCCTCGTGATACAAAAACAACAACAACAACTACTACTGCTGCTACTATTATTACAACAAATACTACGAATACAACAATAACTGCTACTACTATAACTGCAACTATGACTTCTACTTCTACTACTACAACTACTACTACTACTACTACTACTACTTCTTCAACAACTACCACTACCACCACTACTACTAGTACTACTAGGACAACAATGACTTCTACTTCTACTACTGCTACTCCTACTACTACTAGCACTACTACTGTTACAACTTAAACTACTACTGCCACTAGCACTACTACAACTACAACTACTTCTTCTACGACTATTGCTACTCCTATTACTACTACTGCTACTTCAACTACTACTGCTACAACTACTACTAGTACTACTATTCCTACTGCTACTAATACTAGTACAACTACTCCTCTTACTACGGGGGCTACTGCTACTATTACTGCTACTCCTACACCTATTCCCATCACCGCCACTACTATTGCTACAACTACTACTAGTACTACTATTCCTACTGCTACTAATACTAGTACAACTACTCCTCTTACTACGGGGGCTACTGCTACTATTACTGCTACTCCTACACCAATTCCCATCAACACCACTACTATTGCTACTACTACTACAATTAGCACCACAACTACTACTACTTCGACTACTTCGGCTACTATTACTACTACTATTACAACTACTACTACAACTGTTACTATTATTGCTACAGCTACCACTACAATAGTACAACTACTATTGCTGCTGCTACTACTACAACTACTATTACTGCTACTACCGCCTACTACTAGAACTACTATTACGGCCACTATTGCTACTACTACTTTTACAAATAGTACTGCTACAACTACAAATAGTACAACTACTTTTACTACTACTACTACTACTACTACCATTACGGCTACTAGTGCTACTTGTGCCACTACTATTGCTACTATTACTACTGCTACTGCTACTGCTACTACCGCTAGGACCACCACCACTACTAATACTACTACACCTGCTACGACCTGCTATTGCTACAACTCTATTTCTCCTCTTACTACTACTACTACTTCTACTACTGCGACTACTGCTATAACTACTACTATTACTACTACTACAACTACTACTATCGCTACTACTCCTACTGCTGCTGCTACTACTACTGTTGCTGCTACTGCTACTACAACTCTAATTACTAATGCTGCTGTGACTGCTACTAGTGCTACTACTACTACTACAACTACTGCTGCTGCTACTATTACCACTGCTACTAAACCTACAACCACAATACTGCTATTACTGCTTCTGCTTCCACTATCATTACTACAAGTACTACTACTGCTATCACTGCTATAATTACTACTATCATTTCAACTACTACAACCACTAAAGCAACAAAAAAAACTACTACCACTACTACTAGTATTATTATTACTACTACTACTCCTAATACTATTACTACTACTATTACTCCTCTTACTACTACTACTGATGCTTCTCCAACTAATACTACTTTTGCTATGAGTATTACAAACGCTACTTCTACTACTACTACTACTATAACAACTACTATGACTTCTACTGCTACATCTACTACTATTAATGCTGCTACTACTACTACTAGTGTTATTATTACTGCTGCGACTACTACCACTACTACTACTACTACGGCCACTATTGCTACTGCTGCTACCATTACTTAGACTGCCACAACTACTGCTATTGCTACTACACCTACTACTACTGCTACGGCAACTACTGCTCAACTACTATCGCTACTACTACTACTACTACTATTACACTACGATTATTACTACTATTCCAACTACAACTACACTTAGTCCTACTCTTAGTCCTACTGCTACTCCTACTGTGGTGCCTACTACTACTATGACTACTACTACTAATATTACTGTGGATGCTGCTGTTGTTGCTCCTGCTGCTATTCATATTACTACTATTACTACTAGTACGTCTTCTTCTTTTGTAATAACAACAACTACTACTAATACTATTAGTAATCCTGCCACTGCTGTTGCTGCTGCTCCTACTACTGCTACTACCACCATTGCAACTACTACCACTTCTTCTACAACTACTACTTCAACTATTACTACTATTACTATGAATACTACTACTACTACTACTTCTACTGCTACTGCTGCAACTATTGCTACTACTGCTACTACTACTAGTACTACTACTACAACTCCTACTACTATTATTACTGCTACTATAACTGCTACTCCTACTACTACGATTACTGTTGCTACAATGACTCCTACTCCAACTCCTACTGCTACTACAACTCCTAGAATGACTACTACCCCTCTCCAACTACTACTACTCCTACTACTACTCCTACTCCAGCACCTCCTACAACTACAGCTACTACTTCTACCTCTACTACTACTACTACTACTCTTACTACTACTACTATAGCAACTACTCCAACTACGCCTCCTAGAACTACTACTACTACCACTACTTCTGCTACTACTTCCCCAACTTATACTACTACTACTACTCCACCTCCTACAACTACTACTACTTCTCCTACTTCTACACTTATAACAACTACTACTCCTACTACTACTTTTGCTGCTATTGCTACACCCACTACTACTAATCCTAATACTCATATTACCCGAACTACTACTGCTGCTATTACTACAACTACTACTCCTAACCCTTCTAGTACTACTGCCACTACTATTAATACTACTAGTACTACTACTACTGCTACTACTACTACCACTAGTATTGCTACTACTACTACTACTGCTACTACCACTACTACTACTGCTTCTACCACTACGACTACTACTACTACTACTGCAGCTGTTGCTGCTGCTACAACTACTACTGCTGCAGCTACAATAACAACAACAACAACAACAACTACTACTACTACTACTACTACTACTACTACTACTACTACTACTACTACTACTACTACTACTACTACTACTACTACTACTACTACTATATTGCTACTATTACAACTACTACTGCTGCTGCTGCTGCTACCACTACACTACTGCTACTACTATAGCTGCTACTACAACTCCTACTACTACTTGTCTACTACTACTACTAGTAATGCTAGTACTACTCTTACTTCAACTCCAACTGTGACTACTGGTCCTACTACTACTACTACTACCACTACAACTACTACTTCTCCGAATAGTATTCCAATTACAACAACTACTTCTCCGAATACTATTACAATTCCAACTACTACTACTACTACTACTATGACTACCACTACCACTACTATCATTATTAGTACTACTACTACTACTACTACAACAACAACAACAACGACTAATCATCTACTACTACTACTCCTAGTTCTACTACCAACACGACAACTACTAATACTACTACTAACACTACTATTACAATTGACGCTGCTATTGCTGCTAGCACTACTACTACTAGTTCTATTGCTCCTACTACTAATACTACTAATACTACTTCTACTACAACAAGTACTACTACTAATACTACTATTACCCCCACTACTACTACTACCATCACTATTACTACTACTACTCCTATTGCTACTACTACTCCAAGTACGACTACTAACCCTAACAATCCAACTACTACTACTACCAATGTTGCAACTTCTATCACAACTACTACTTTAGCTATTACAACAACTACTACTGTTGCTCCTGTTACTACTACTACTACTATGACTACTACTACAACTTCCACGACAACTACTACTACTCCTACTCCTACTACTACTACAACTAATATGACTACCACTACTGCTACTACCACTCCTACAACTACTCCTACTACTACAACTATAACAATAACTACTATTATTCCTACTACTATTCGCACTACTACTACTACTGCTACTACTACTACATCAACTACTATTCCAACTCCAACTCCTACTCCCACTACAACAACTACAACTACTCATACTACTACTACACCTACTACTACTACTACTACCACGAATACTACTATTCCAATCCTAGTCAAACTCCTACTACTAATACAAAAACTACTACTAGTGCAACCATAACTCCAACCAGTACAACTACTACAACTTCTACTACAACTCCTAATACCACTACTGCAACAACTACTACTATTGCTACTACTACTACTACTTCTGCTACTACTAATAGTACAACTACTACTACTTATGCCACTACTACTACTACCACTAATACTAATATTACAACTACTGCTACTACTACTACTACTACTACTACTACTTTGACTACTATGACTACTACTACAACTACAACTACTACACCTACTATAGTTACTACTAGTACAACAGCTACCGCTACTACTACCACTACAACTATTACTATGACAATTACCACTACAACTACTACTATTGCTACAGCTAATGCTACTACTGCCACTACTAATATTACTACCACTACTCAACTACTACTCCGGCTAATACAGCTGCTCCTACTTCTGCAACTACCACTACTACTACTACTGTTTCTACTACTGGTGTTGCTACTACTACCTCTACAACTGCTACTTTTACTACTACTACTACTACTACTATTACTAGTACTTCCACTACAACTACTACTAATACTACAACACGTACTCTCACTGCTACTACTACTTCTACTACTACTCCTACTAGTACTAATAAAACTACTACTGCTACCAGTACTCCAACTATTAACATAATTGTTACCCCAAATCCTTCTACTACTGCTACTCAAGCTCCTATTCCAAATATTACTCCCCTTAGTACTACTACTACTACTGCCACAACAACAACTACTACTACTGCTATACCACTACTCCTACTACTACCACTGCAAATCCTACTACTACTACAGCTACTCGTAACACTCCAACAACCTCTACTACTACTACTCCTACTACTACTACTACTCCTCCTACTGCTACTACTACTACTCCTACAACTACTACTACTACCACCACTCCTACTATGACTGCTCGTACTACTACAACTACTTCCATTACTACAACAACTACTACTACTCCTACTACTACTACTCCTACTACACTCCTACTACGACTACGACTACTACAACAACTATGACTACTCCTACTACTGCTACTACTAGTACTATTATTACTACTATTGCTTTTGCTACCACTATTATTTCTCATAATACTACTACTACCATTACTACTATTGCTAATACGGCTACTGCTACTACTATTATGGCTATTGCTACTGCTACTACACCTACTACTACTATAACTACTACTTTTATTGCAACTGCTATTACTACTCGTGCTACTACTGCTGCTATTACTCTAGCAACCACTACCACCACACTACTACGGCTGCTTTTGCTGGTACTACTACTATTATTTCTACAGCAACTGCAACTACTGCTACTACTACTGCTAATGCTACTACCGCTACCGCTATAACAACAACTACTGCTGCTGCTACTAGTAATACTACTACTAATACTGCTACTACTACGATAACAACCACCACTACTACTACTACTTATGCTTCTGCTTCTGTGACTGCTACTACAATAACTACTATTTCTTCTACTCCAACTTGTACTTCTGCTCCTCCAACTACTACTCCTGCTACTACTACTCCTACAGCTACTACTACTCCCACTACCCCTACTATTGCTTATGCTGCTACTACTGCCACTGCTACTATTACTACTACTACTACTATGAACTCTGTAGCTACTATAACTACTACTACTACAACAACTACTACTGTAGCTGCTACTATTGTGACTATGGCGAATGCTAATGCTACTAATACCACCACAGCTACTACTACTGCTAGTACCTCTACTGCTACTACTACCGGTACTACTACCATTACAAGTACCACTACGACTACTACTACTACTAGTACCAGAACAACTACTAATACTACTACTACGTCAACTACTAGTACTACTGCTACCTTTCGCACTACTTTACTAATGTGACTATTTCTGCTACTCAAACTACTGCGACTCCCAATAATACTCTTGTGCTACTACTACTATTGCTACTACCATAATTACTACTAACACCACTATTACTACTTCCACTACTTGTACTACTATTACTTCTACTACTACTACTACTTTTCCTACTAGATCTACGACTACTACTACTACTACTTCTGCTACAACTTCTACTATGGCTACCACTGCTACGACTGCTGCTATTATTACTACTACTACTACTCTGACTAGTACGACTACTATTGCACGTATTACCACTGGAGCTCCAGCTACTACTACTACCACTGTTGCTACTACTACTACTACCTTTACTAGTACTACTATTGCTGCTCCTTCTGCTACTACTACTACTACTACTACTTCTGCTGCTACAGCTGCTACTACTATTTCTCCAACTACTACTTTTGCTACTAATACCGATACTACTACTTCTGCTACTACTACCACCACGGCTTTAGCAACTACTACTGTTACCACTACTGTTACTAGCACTACTACTACTACAACTACTAATGCTGCTGTTGCAGCTGCTGCTGCTACTGCTATTATTGTTGTTGCTGCTACTACTACGAGTACTGCTGCTACTACTACTGCTGCTACTACTTGTGCTATTATTGCTACAAATACAGCTTCCACTACTACTACTATTATGGCTACTACTACAATTGCTACTATACTCTTACTACTACTGTACCTTCTTCGTCTACTGCTAGTATACCTACTTCTTCTCCTATTGCTACAACTGCTACTACTACTACTGCTATAGCTGGTACTACTACTACTTCTCCTACAACTACTACTACTTCTACTACAACTATTAGGAATACTACTAATGCTACTACTACTAATACCACTACTGCTACTGCTACTACTACTACTGGTACTACTACTACTGCTCCTGCAACTACTGATTCTACTACTGCTACTACAACTATTGGTACCGCATCTACCGGTGCTCTTTCTACTACTACTCCTATTACTATAGCTACTATGCCTACTACTACCAATACTCCTACTACTTCCACTACTACTACTACTATTACTACTGCTACTACTACTACTACTACTCCAAATCCAACTCAAACTCCCGCTCCAACTACCACTCCTAATACAATTTCAACTACTACGATTACTACTACATCTACTACTAATACTACCATTGCCATATAATAATGGGTACTACTACTAATACGGCTACTACTATTGCTACTACTATGACTTCTCCTAATACTATTACTACAGCTACTAATACTACTACTACTAAAGTGCTACTCCAACTAATAATATTTCTGCTGCTACTACTACTACTAGTACGAGTTCTACTACTACTACCACTAATACTACTACTACTACCACTATTGCTGCTACTACTACTACCTCTACTAGTATTACTAACACCACTACTACAGCAACTACTGCTACTACCGCTATGACTACTACTACTACAACTACTGCAACTACTACCGCTACTACTGCTACAACTGCTACCACTAGTTTGATTACTACTACTGCTACTACCAGTTGTTCTACTTGTACTACAACTACTACTACTACTACTACTAGTACTACTGCTACTACAACAAATGCTACTACTGCTACCTGTATAACTCCTACAACAACAAATACTACTACAGCTGCTAGTACTACTACTACAAAAATAAATACTACTTCTACTACTACTGCTGCTGCTATTACTACATATGCTACAACTTTTGCTACTGCTGCCACTACTATTACTACAACTATGACTACAAATTCTGCTACTGCTACGACCTTTACTAGTATCATTTCTGCTACTACTGCTACTACTACTACTAATACTCTTCATACTACTACTTCTATTGTTATTACTTCGTCTATTATAACTACTACTACTACTATTGCTACTACTATTAAGACAACTACCACTAGTACCACCACTTCTACAATAACTACTGCTACCTGTACTACTACTACTATAGCTACTATTACTACTGCTATTACTACTGTAACTACCACCACTACTATTAAAACCACTGCTGCTACATTTACTATTGCAGCAACTACTGCTACAACTACTATTACTACAACTACTTCTATGACCACTGCTGCAACAACTATTGCTACTGCAACAACAACAACTACTACTGTTGCTAATACTACTAATACTACTGCTGCTACTGTTATAGCCGTTGTAACATCTACTATCACTACTACTACTGCTACTGCTACTACTACTACTACTACTACTACAACTACTACTACTACTACTGCTACTGCTACTACTATTATTATTACCATCACTACAATTGTTACTTTTCCTACAACTAGTACTACTACTACTGCAACTACAACTACTACAGCTACAACTATAACTATTACGACTACTGCTACTGTTGCTATAAATGCTACTACTGCTACTATAACTATTACTGATACTACTACAACTACTATTGCTGCTACTACTATTATTACTACCACTACTACTACTGCTGATGCAGCTGATGCTACTCCATATGCTGTTAATATAGCAAATGCTACTAATACAACAACTACTACTTCTGCTAACGCTACAACTACTTCTACTACTACTACAACTACTACTACTACTACTTCGACTGCTACTGCTACTGCTACTATTACTACTACGATGACAACTACTACTACCACTACTTCTGTTGCTACTACGATTTTGACTACTACTACTGATACTACTACTACTACTATAACTTCTGCTGCTACTACTGCTGCTGGTGTTACTACGGCTACTTCTAGAGTTGCTGGTGCAACTACTACTTCTTATGCTACTTCTTCTGTTACTACTTCTATAGCTACTACTACTAGTACTACTTCTATAAAAACTACAACTGTGACTACTAATACTACTACAACTACTACAACAACTACTACTACTACGATGACCACCACTTTTACTACTAATATTACTACTGCGACTACCTCTATTACTACAACTATAGCTATTGCCACTAATACTACTTATGGAACTACTACTACTGCTACTACTACTATTACTAATAATACCACAAAAACCACCACCACCACTACTACTACTACTACTACTTTTGCTACTACTTCTAAGACTGCTACTACTACTACTTCTGCTTCTATTGCTACTATAGCTACCAATGCTATGACTGTGGCTATTATTATTATAACTACTACTACCACTACTATTACTACTTCTACTACTGCTGCATTAGCTACTACTACTACAAGTACTACCAATGATACTCCACGCATAGCTACTATCACTGCTGCAACTACTGCTACTACTACTAGCAGTACACTGCTGCTACTAGTAGTACTACTACTTCTCCAACTACTAGTTATTCTGCTACTACTACAACCACTGCTGCTGCTGCTTTTGTTGCTACCATTACTACTACGACAACAACAAAAACTACTACTGCTACTACTATCACCACTACTACTACGGCTACTACTGTTACCACTACTCCTACAACTACTACTACTACTACTACTACTACTATTACTATTGCTACTACTACTGTTGTTGCAGCTGCTGATATTATTACTAGCAATACTACTACTACCACTACTACTACAGCTGTAGCGATTGCTGCTACTGCTACTGCTACTACTAGTGCCATACTGCCCCTGCTACTGCTACTACTACTACTATTAGAGCTACTCATACCACTTCTACTACTCCTACAATTACTACTACTATGAATACTAAAACTAAAACTACAAGTACTACTACTACTCCTACAACAACAACTACTGTTGCTGTAGCTGCTGCTATTACTGCTGCGACTGCTACAGCTGCTACTATTACTACTACTAGTACTACAAGTACAACTACTACTACTGCTTCTTCTTCTACTACAACTGCTACAGCTCTTGTTACAACTACGACTACTGCTACTTCTGTTGCTGCTACTGCTGCCACTTCTACTATTACTACTACGACTACTACTACCACTACTCTACCACTACTACTACTACTACTACTACTACTACTACTACTACTATTACTACTACTACTACTACTCCTACTTCTACTACTCCTACCACTACTACTACTACCACTACTCTAAC
>RXID01015400.1:0-51299 GCA_005019695.1 Trichopus zeylanicus subsp. travancoricus
GTAGTAGGAATTGTAGAAGTAGTAGTAGTAATAGTAGCAGTTGTAGTATGAGTATTAGAACCAGCAGCAACAATAAGAATAACAGTAGCAGTAGTAGTAGTAGTATTAGTTGTAGTAGTAGCAGTAGTTGTTGTTGATGTAGTAGCAGTAGCTGTTGTACGAGAAATAGTAGTAGTAGTAGTAGTTATTGTTGTTGTTGTTGTTGTTGTAGTAGTTGTTGTAATTGTCATAGTAGTAGTAGTTGCTGAAGTGGTAATAGTATTAGTAATAGTAGTGTAGTAATAATAGTAGAAGTAGAAGTAGAAGTAGTAGAAGTAGCGGTAGCAGTTGTACTAGTTGTTGTGGTAGTAGTAGTAGTATTGGGGGCAATAGTAGTCATAGTAGATGTTGGAGCAATAGTAGAAATGGCAGTAGAAGTTGTAATAGTAAGAGTAGTAATAGTTGTAATAAGAGCAATAGTAGGAGTAACAGTATAAGCAGTTGTAGTAGTTGGAGTAATAGTAGATGTTGTTGAAGTCGCAGTACAAATAGTAGTAGTAGTTGTAGTAAGAGTAGCTATAGTAGAAGTAGGAATAGCAATAGTAGAAGTAGTGGTAGTAGTGGCAGTAGTTGCTGTAGCAGAAGTAGTAATAGTAGTAGTAGTTATTATCATACAGCCAAACTCACAATGTGTTTGACTGTAGTAGAGTAGTAGTAGGGGTAGTGGTGGTGGTAGTAGTAGTAGTAGTAGTAATAGTAGTAGTAGTAGTAGTAATAGTCCGAATTGTAGAAGTAGTAGTAGTAATAGCAATAGTTGTAGTATGAGTATTATAAGTAGTCGCAACAACAACAACAGTAGTAGTAGTAGTAGCAGTAGTAGTAGCAGCAGCAGCAGTAGTAGTAGTAGTAGAAAGAGGAGTAGTAGTATTAGTTGTAGTAGTAGTAGTAGTGGGTGTTGATGTAGTAGTAGTAGCAGTTGTACGAGTAATAATAGTAGTAGTAGTTGTTGTTGTTGTTGTTGTTGTTGTTGCAGTAGTTGTAGTAGTCAAAGTAGTAGTAGCAGCAGAAGTGGTAATAGTATTAGTGGTAGCAGTAGTAGTAGTAGTACAAGTAGCAATCACAGTCATACTAGTTGTATTAGTAGTAGTAGTATTAGGGGTAATCGTAGTCATAATAGATGTTGGAGCAGTAGTAGTAGTAGTGGTAGTAGTAGGAATAGTAGTAGTAGTAGTAGGAGGAGGAGGAGGAGTAGTTGGAGTAGTAATAGAAGTTCTTGCAGTAGTAACAGAAATACTAGAAGAAGTAGTAGTAGTACGAGCAGTAGTAGTAGTAGGAGAAATAGTATTAGTAGCTATAGTGGCAGTAGAAGTAGTGGTAGTAGCTGTAGTGGCAATAGTAATAGTAAAAGTAGTAGAAGTATTAGTAGCAATTATGTTAGTAATAGTAGCAATAGTATTGGTTGTAATAGGTGTAGTAGTAGTCGTAGTAGTAGTAGCAACAATAGTAGTAGTAGTAGTAGCGGTAGTAGTCATTGTAGAAGTAGTAGTGGTGGTAGTAGTAGTAGTAGTTGTTGTTGTTATTGTTGTTGTTGTCGATGTTGTGATAGTTGTAGTTGTAGTAATAGTAGTAGTAGTTCTTATTATTGTAGCAGTTGTAGTAGTAGTTGTTGTTGTAGTAGTTGAAGCAGGAGTAGTAGTAGTTGCAATAGTAGTGGTAGTAGCAATAGTAGTTGTGGCAATATCAGTAGCAATAGTAGTAGTAGGAGTAGTAATTGTAGTAGTAGTTGTAGTACTTGTAGTAGTAGTAGTAGAAGTAGTTGTAACAATAGTAGAGTACTATTAGTAGTAGTAGTAGTAGTATTTGTAGTAATAGGTATTGTAGTAGTAGTTGTAGTAGGAGCAACAAAAGTAGTAGTAGTTGCAGTAGTCGTAGTAGTAGTAATAGTAGTAGTAGTTGTTGTTGTAATAGTTGTAGTATTAGTAGCAGTAGTAGTGGCTGTATTAGTTGTAGTAGTAGTTGTTGTAGTAGTAACAATAGTAGTGCTATTGGTGGTAGTAGTAGTAAAAGTAGTAGCAGTAGTTGTAGTAGTAGAAGTAGCATTAGTAGTAGCAGTAGTAGTAGGAGTAGGAGTAATAGTAGTAGTAGAAGTAGCAGTAGTTGTTGCAGTATTAGTACTAGAAGTAGTAGCAGTAGTTGCAGTAGTTGCAGTAGTTGTAGTAGTGGTAGTTGTATTAGTTGTTGTAGTAGTTATAGTTGTTGTTGTAGTAGTAGTATAAATCATAGCTGTAGTGGTTCTAGTAGTAGTAGTAGTAGCAGTAGTAGTAGTTTTAGCTGTAGTACTTGTAATAGTAGTAGTAGCAGTATTAGTTGTAGCAGCAAAAGTATTAGTATAAATAGTGGCTATAGTGGTTCTAGTTGTAGTAGTATTAGTAGGGATAGGAGTTGTAGTATTAGCAGCAGTAGTAATAGTAATTATTATAGAATTAGTTGTAGTACTAGTATTAGTAGATGTGGTAGTGGTGCAGTGGTAGTAGCAGAAACATCAGTAGCAGTAGTTGTAGTAGCAATAGTAGTAGTAGTTGTTGTAGTAGTAGTAATAGCAACAGTAGCTCCGGTAACGGTAGTATCAGTATTAGTAGTAGTAGCAGTAGGAGTATTAGGAGTAGTAGTAGTAGTAGTTGTTGTTGTTGTAGCAGTAGTAGTAGTCATGGTGGTGGTGGTGGTGGTGGTGGTAGTACTAGTAGGTGTTGTAGCAGGAGTAGTAGTAGTTTGGCAATAATAGTAGAAATAGTAGGAGTAGTAGTCGTAGTAGTAGTAGTAATAGTAGTTATAGTATTGGTAGTAGGAGTAGTAGTTATAGCTGAAGTAGTACTAATAGTTGTTGTTGTTGTTATTGTAGTAGTCAAAATAGTAGTAGTTAGCAATTGTAGTAGTAGTGGTAGTAGGAGTAGCAGTAATGGTAGCATTAGTGGTGTAAGTAGTTGTAGAAGTCGTAGTAGTAGTAGGAGCAGGTGTAGTAGAAGTAGTAGTAGTAGTAGCAGTTGTAGTAGTAATAGTAGTAGTAGCAGTAACATTAGTAGTATTAGGAGTAGTAGTAGATGCAGTAGTTGTAGTAGTAATTGTTGTAGTAATAGTAGTAATAGTAGGAGTATTAGGAGTAGCCGAAGTAGTAGTAGCAATAGTTATAGTAGTAGTCGTAGTTGGAGTAGTAGTGGTGGAAGTAGTAGTAGTAGTAGTAGTAGTAGTAGTAGTGCTAGTAGTGGTACTAGTAGATGTAGTAGTAGTAGTTGAAGTAGTTTTTGTTGTTGTAGCAGGAGAAGTAGTAGTCAGACTTGTAGTAGTAGTGGTTTCTGGGGTCGGTGTAGTTATAGAAGTACTAGTAGTAGTTGTAGAAGTTGTATTAGTAGTAGTAGTAGCAATAGTTGTAGCAGAAGTAGTAGTAGCGGTAGTAGTTGTAGTAGTAGTAGTAGTAGTGGTAGAAGTGGTAGTAGTAGTTGTTGTTATTGTTGTTGTTGCTGTTGTAGCTGTAGCGATAGTAGTAGTAGTTGCTGTTGTTATTGTAGCAGGAGAAGTAGTAATCAGACTAGAAGTAGTAGTGGTACTAGTGGTTGGTGTAATTATAAAAGTACTAGTAGCAGCAGTAGTAGTAGTAGCAGCAATAGTAGTAGTAGTAGTTGTAGTAAAAGTTGGAGGACTTGTAGTAGTGGTGCAAGTTTTTGTTGGAGTAGTAGTAGAAGTAGTAGTATTAATAGTAGTAGAAGTTGTAGTAGTGGTAGAAGTAGTAGTAGTAGTAGCAGCAGTAGCAGCAGAAGCAGCGATAGTAGTAGTATTTGTAGTAGTAGTGGTAGTAGCAGTAGTAGCAGTAGTAGTAGCAGCAGCATCAACAGCAGTAGCAGTAGCAGTATTAGTATTAGTAGTAGTAGTAGTAGTAGTAGTAGTAGAAGTGATAGTAGTAGTAGTAGAAGTTGTAGTGGTAGTAGTAGTAGTAGGTGTAGTAGGAGTAGTAGTACTAGTAGTACTAGCAGTAGTTGAAGTAGTGGTAGTAGTAGTAGTCGTCGGAGTAGTAGTAGTAGTTGTCGTAGTAGTAGTAGTAGTTGTTTTAGTAGTCATTGTTGTTGTTGTTGGGGTAGTAGTTGTAGTAGTACTAGTAGTTGGACTAGTAGTAGTAGTAATATTAGTAATAGTAGTAGTAGTGGTGGTCAAAGTAACAGTAGTATTAATAGTAGGAGTAGATGTAGTAGTAGTGGCAGAAGTAGTAGTGGTTGGGGTAGTTGTTGTAGTAGTAGTAGCAGTACTATTAGTAGTAGGCCTAGTAATAATAGCACAAGTAGTAGCAGTAGTAGTAGCAGTAGCTGTAGCAGTAGTAGTTGTTGTTGTAGTAGTAGTAGTAGTAACAGTAGCATTATTTGTTGCAATAGTAGTAGCAATAGTATTAGTAGTAGTGGTAGCAGTCGTAGTAGCAATAGTAGTAGTAGCAGTAGTAATGCTAGCTGTGGTAGCAGTAGCAGTAATTGCAGTAGCAATCCTAGCAGTAGTTGCAGTAGCAGTAGCAGTTGTAGTACCAGTGGTAGCAGTATTTGAAATAGTTGTAGTAGGAGCCGTAGTAGCAGTAGTAGTAGCCGTAGTAGTAGTAGTTGTTGTAGTCGCAGTAGTAGTAGTCGTAATTGTATTAGAACTTGTACTAGTTGTAGTAGTTGTAATAGTAGCAGTAGTAGGAATAGCAACAGTGGCAGTAGTTGCAGTAGCAACAGTAATAGTAGTAGTAGTAGTGGCAGTAGCAGTTGTAGTAGCAGTAGAAGTAGTAGTAGTTGTAGGAGGAGTAGTAGGAGCAGTAATTGCAGTAGTAGTAGTGGCAGATGTAGCAGTAGTAGTTGTAGTAGTTGTAGTAGTTGTAGTTGCAATAGTAGTGGTAGTTGTAGTAGTAGGAGTAGTAGTTATTGTTGTAGAAGTAGTAGTAGCAATAGTAGCAGAAGTTGAAGTAGTTGCAGTCGCAGTAGTAGTTGAAGTCGCAGTAGGAGGAGCAGTAGTTGTACTAGTTATAGTAGTTGTAATAGTAGCTTCAATGTCCGTATCAATAGCAGTAGTGGTAGTAGTAGCAGTAGTAGCAGTTGTAGTGGGAGTAGTCGTAGTAGTAGCAATAGTAGCAATAGTAGCAGTAGTAGTACTAGTAGCAGTTGCAGTAGTAGTAGTCGTAGTAGGAGGAGTAGTACTTTTACTAGTAGTAGTTGTTGTAATAGTAGCAGTTGTGGCAAAACTTGTAGTAGCAATAGTAGCTATAGTAGTAGTTATAGAACTAGCAATAGTAGTTGTAGTAGTATTTGTAGTAGTTTTAGCAATAGTAGTAGCAGTAGTAGTAGTAGCAGCAGCAGTAGTAGTAATAGTAGCAGTCTAGTAGCATTAGTAGTATTATCAGTAGTAGCAGTAGTATTAGCAGTGATATTAGTAGTGGTTGTATTGGTAGCTATCGCGATAGTAGTAGCAGATGCTGAAGCAGTAGTAGCAGTAGTGGCAGTAGTAGTAACGCTAGTAGTAGTGGTAGTAGCAGTCATCGTAGTAGAAGCAGTTGTAGCAGTAGCAATAGTAGTAGGAGTGGCAGAAGCAGTAGTTATAGTTGTAGCAGTTACAGTAGTTGTACTAGTCGTGGTAGTAGTAGTAGTCGTGGTTGCAGTAATACTAACAGAAGTAGCAGTAGCAGTAGGAGAAGTAGTACTAATAGTAGTAGTGGTGGTAAGAGTTGTCATAGTAGCAATAATAGTAAGAATAGTAATAGTAGTAGTAGAAGGAGTAGTTGTAGGAGTGGTAGTTGAAGTAGCAGAAGTTGTAGTAGTAGTAGTAGTGGTATTAGCAGCAGTAGTAGTAGTCGTAGTAGTAGCAGCAATAGCAACATTAGTAGTAGTAGTAGCAGTAGTAAGAGCAATAGCAGAAGTAGTAGGAGCAATAGTAGTAGCAGCAGTAGTAGTAGCATTTGCAGTAGTAGTACCAGTAGTAGCAGCAGCAGCAGCAGTAGTAGTGGTGGCTGTATTTGTAGTAGAAATTGCAGTAGTAATTGTATTAGTAGCAGCTATAGCATTTGTAATAGTCGTAGGAGTAGCAGTAGTTGTAATTTTAGTAGCAGTAATAGTTGTGGTGGTGGTGGTGTTGGCGGTAGGAGTAGTAGTAGTTGTAGTAGTATTAGATGTAGTTGTAGTAGTAATATTTGTAGTAGTAGTTGTCGTTGTTGTTGTAGTAGTAGTAGCAATACAAGTAGTAGGAGTAGTAGTAGTTGTAACTGTAGTAGTAGTAGTAGTAGGAGTAGCAGTAATAGTAGTAGTAGTAGTAGCAGTAGAAGTAGTTATAGTAGTAGTAGTAGTAGTTGCAATAGTAGAAGTAATAAGAGTAGCAATAGAAGTTGGAGTACTAGTAGTTGTAGCTGTAGTAGCAAAAGCACGAGTAGCAATTGTAGTAGTTGTCATAGTTGTAGTAGCAGTAGTAGCAGCAGTAGTAGTAGTAGTCGTGGTAGTTGTAGCTGTTGCAGTAGTAGTAGTTGTTGCAGTTGTCGTAGTAGCAGTCAGTAGCAGTAGTTGTTGTGGTAGCAGTAGTTGTACCAATAGTAGTGGTCGCAGTAGTAGTAGTAGCAGCAGTAGTAGTGGTAGTAGTAGTGGCAGTATTTGTAGTAGCAATAGTAGCGGTAATTGTACTAGTAGTAGCTGTAGCAGTTGTAATAGTAGTAGGTGCAGTATTAGTAGTAGTAGTAGCAGTAGCTGCAGCAGTAGTAGGAGGAGTAGTAGCAGTAGTAGTAGTTATTGTAGTAGTCGCTATAGTAATTGTAATAGTAGTACTAATAGCAGTAGAAGTTGTAGTAGTAGTGGCAGTTCTAGGAGTAGCAGTAGTAGAAGTAGTAGTACTAGTGGTAGTCGGAGGTGGAGGAGGAAGGCAAGGAGTAGTACTGACAACATAAGTAGTAGTTGTAGTAGTAGGAGTAGTAGTTGAAGTAGTAGTTGCACTAGTAGTGTAATAGTAGTAGTATCAATTGTAATTTAAGTAGTAGTAGTTGTTGTTGTTGTTGTAGTAGTAGTAGTAGAACGTGTTGCAGCAATAGTTGTAGTTGTTGTAGTAGTTGTAGTAGTAGAAGCAATCGTAGTTGTCGCAGTAGTAATTATAGTAGTTGTAGTAGTTGTAGTAGTAGTTGCAGTTGTAGGAGGAGTAGTAGTAGTAGCAGAAGTTGAAGCAGTGGTTGTAGTAGTTGCAGTAGTTGCAATAGCAAAAGTAATTACAGTGTTAGAAGCAATAGTAGCAGTGTCAGTAGCAGTAGTAGTTGCATTAGCTGTGGTAGCAGCAGTAGCAGACGCGCCGTTATGAGTAATACTAGCAGTAGTAGAAGTTGTAATAATAGCGGTAGTAGTAGTAGTAGTAGCAATTGCAGTTGTAGTAGCGAACGCAAATGTAGTAGTAGTAGGGGTAGGGAGTACTAGCAGCAGTATCAGTAGCAGTAGTAGTTGTTGTAGTAGCAGAGGTACTAATGGTTGTAGTTGTAGTAACAATAATATTAGCAGTAGTTGTAGTGGTAGTATTAGTAGTAACAGTATCAGTAGTAGTAGTTGTTGTTATTGCGGTAGTAGTAGTAGCTACAGTAGCAGCTGTACCAGTTGAAGTCGTATGGGATGTAGCAGTAGTAGTATTAGTAGCAGTAGTGGAAGTACTAGGGGAATTAGTTGTAGTAGCAATAACCGTAGTAGGTGTCGTAGTAGTAGCAGAAGCAATAGCAGTAGTAGCAGTAGTAGTAGTGGTAGTAGAATCAGTTCTGGTAGTCACAGTAGTAGCAGTAGTAGTGAGAGTAGTAATAGTAGCAGTAGTAGTAGTGGTAGTAGAATCGGTTCTGGTAGTCACAATAGTAGCAGTAGTAGTGAGAATAGTAATAGTAGCATTAGTAGCAGTAGTAGTCGCTATAGTAGTAGCAGTAGTAGTAGAAGTAGCAGTAGTTGTAGTAGTAGTGGCAGTAGTAGGAGAAGTAGTAGAAGTAGCAGTAGTCGTAGTAGTAGAAGCAGTAGTGGTAGGAGTAGGAGTAGTTGTAGTTGCAGTAGTAGGAGTAGTAGTAGGATTAATAGCAGGTGGAGGAGAAGCAATGGTAGTACTAATAGGGGAAGTAGTAGTAGCAGTAGAAGTAGCTATAGTAGTAGTAGTGGTAGTAGCAGTATCAGTAGTTGCAATAGCTACAGTAGTACCAGTTGTAGCAGTAGTAGCAATAGCGGTAACGATAGAAGTAGTAGTATTAGTAGCAATAGTAGTTGTAGCCATAGCAGTAGAAGTTGTGGTAGTAGTAGTAGTACTAGTAGTAGTAGTAGATGTAACAGTAGTAGTAGCAGTAGTTGTAGTAGTAGTAGAAGTAGTAGGAATCTTAGCTGTAGCAGTTGGAGTAGTAGTAGCAGTAATAGTAATAGTAGAAGTAGTTGCAGCAATAGTAGTAGTACCAATTGTAGTAGAAGCAGTAGCAATAGTAGTAGTTGTAGTAGTAGTAGTTGCAACAGCAGCAGTAGTAGTAGTTACCGTAGCAGTTGTAGCATTCATAGTTATTGCTACCACTAATAGTACTACTACTACCACTACTACAATTACTACTACTACTACTACTACTTCTGCTATTAAAACTGCTATTACTACTACTACTACTCTGACTGCCACCACTTCTACTAATACTACTGCTACTACTATAAGAACTACTACTACTAGTACTTCTGCTACTACTCCTACTATTACTACCACTACGATTGCAACTACTACTGCTGCTACTACTACTGCTACTTATACTTCTACTACTACTACCGCTATTGCTACTGCTACTACTACTACTACCGCTACTACTTCTACTAGTACTACTACAACAACTACTACTGCTACTGCAGCTACTGCTGCAACTACTATCTCAACTACTGCTACAATTACTACCACTATTACTGCTATTGCTACTAGCACAGCTATGACTACTGCTGCTACTATAACTATTGCTACAATAACAACAACTACTTTACTACTACTGCTGCTACTACTTCTACTACTACTACTTTTGCTACTACTACTACTACGCCTGCTTCTATTGCAGTTGCTATTACTACCCCTACTCCAACTCCTACTCGTACTACTACTATAACAACAACTACTACTATTGCAACTTCTACTACTACTACTACTATACCTTCTACTACTGGTACTTCTGCTACTATTGAAACTACTGCTACTACTACTGCTATAACAATAATAACTACTGCTACTGCTGCTACTACTACTACTATTACTAATTCTACATGCTCCTGGTTCTACTCCTACCAGTAAAACTACTACTAGAAATACTGCTTCTACTGTAGCTGCTGCTGCTGCAACTACTACTACCACTTTTGCTACTACTATTGCTGCTACTGCTAGTGCTACTACTACTACTACTGCTGCTACTACTAGTACTACTACTACTACAGCTACTACTACTAATACTATGACTACTACTATGACTCCTACGTGAGTTCCTACTCCTACAACGACATGTGCTACTACTACTACTACTACTACTTCATCTACTACAACTACTACTACTACGACTACGACTATTATTGGAGCAGCTCTTATGGCTACTACTAATACAACTGCTACTACTATTAATACTACTACAACTACTACTATTAGTACTACTGCTACTCCTACAACGAGCACTACTACTACTAATACTACTACTCCTGCTTCTACACTACAACTACTACTACTACTACTTCTCCTACTATGACTACTGCGATTGCAACTATAACTAATACTACTGTTGCTGCTTCTACTGCTACTACTGTTATTACCGTTACTTCTGCTACTACTACTACTACTACTACTAGTACGACTACTACTTCAGCTACTAGTATAATATCTACTACTACTGCTACTATTACGATGTCTACTTTTGTTACTACTTCTACTACTATAGCTGCGGTGACAACTACAACTACTGGTACTGAGCTACTATTACTACTACTCCTACTACCACTACTGTGGCTACTATTATTACTACTAGTACTACTACTGTAGCTACTAATAGTAACATTGCAGCTGCAACTACAACTACAACTGCTGCTATTACTACTACTGCTGCTGCTGCTACTTCTATTACTACTACTTCTGCTGTTGCTACTACTACTGCTACTACTACTACTACTACCCCAATGACTACTACTAGTACTACTAGTACCATTTCTACTTCGGCTTCTACTACTCGTACTACTACTACTACTACTACTACTACTACTACTACTACTTCTGCAGCTGCTTCTGCTCCTCCTACAATTTCTCTTACTACTGCTGCCACAGCAACTACTACTGTTACTACTTCTGCTGCTACTATTGCTTTTACTACTACTGCTACTACTATTGCTACTATTGCTATTACTACTACTACTACTAGTACAACTACTGATACTAATACTACCACTACTACTACTGCTGCTACTATGACTATGACTAATACTTCTACTTCTGATACCCCTGCTGCTATTGCCTCAGCTAATACTTTAATTACTACTGCTACTGCTACTACTACTATTACTACAACTGATACTACTACTACTACTACTAATACTGCAACTGGAACAACAACTACTACTACCACTCTCCTACTACTACTAGTTATACTACTACTACTACCACCACTACTACAACTTCTCCGTCTACTACTACCACTATAACTGTTACTGCTACTACTACTACAACTACTATCGCTACTACGACGACTACTACTATTGCTACAACTACTACCACTATCATGGCTACTGCTAATCTTGCTAGTACTGCTGCTATTTCTGCTACTACTACAACTACCACTACTTCTGCAACTAGTGCTAATGTTGATCCTACTGCTACTTCTACTGCTACTACTGCTACTACAACTTCTACTACTACAGCTTCTGCTACTTCTCCTACTACTACTACAACTACTTCTACTACTACTGCTAGTAATAATACTGATACTACTACAACTACAACTACTGCTGCTATTGAGACTACTATTACTACTACTACTACTACAACTACTAATTCTACTACCCCTACTTGTGCTACTAATAATAGTATTGCTGCTACTTATGCTACTATTACTACTACTATGACTACTACTACTACAACCAATTCTACAATTGCAACTACTCTTACTACTTCCACTACTACTACTACTATGACTCCAGCTACTACTACAACTATTGCCTCTACTATGACTACTACTACTATAGTTATGACTACAACTATTACTACTACTTCTACCTTTACTAATACTACTATTACTACTGCTACTGCTGTTGCTGCGACTACTGCTGCTACTGCTACTATAACTACCACTCTTGCTACTACTACTATTATCACAACTACTACCACTGCTAATACTGCTGCTATTATTGCTACCACTGCTACTACTACTACTACTACTTCTATTACTGCTACTACTACTACTTCTACTACTGCTACTACTACTACTTCTACTTTTGCTACTACTACTATTACTACTACTTCTGCAACTACTACAACCGCTACTGCTGCAATTGCTACTACTACTACTACTACGGACGCTACTACTGTTACTGCTACCACTGCTAATACAATTACTACAACTATTGCTACTACTACTATTACTACTACTGCATTAACAACAACAACTACTACTACTTCTCCTCCTCCTCGTACTACTACTACTACTTCTCCAACTACAACTATTTCTGCAACCACTAATACTGCTTCAACTACTTTAACTACAACTACTTCGACTCCGACTGCTACTACAACTACTACAGCTGGTACTATTGCTACAGACTACTGCAGCTGCTGGCATAAATGCTACTGCTACTAATACAACTGCTACAGTCGCCTCTAAAACTGCTACTATTGCTATAACTACTACTACAACAAAAACAACTACTACTGCTACTACTACTACTACTACTAATGCTGCTGCTACAACAACAATTACTACAACTATTAGAACAACTGCTATAACTACTACTGCTACCATAACTTCTACAATTATAGTTGCGACTACTACAATCTTTTCAGCTACTACTACTACTACTTTTTCTCCTAATATTGTTACTACTGTTGCCACTACTAGTACTACTACAAGTACTACTACCACTGCTACTACAACTACTGCTACTATGACTACAACAACTACTACAACTCCTGATACTACTGCTACTACTGCTCCGATAACTACCTCTGCTACAACTACTACTCCTACTATAGGCACTACCCCTGCTACTACTACTACTAATGCTACTAATACTACTACTACTACTACTACTACTACTACTACTTTTACTACTACTACTACTGCTACTACAACTGCGACTACTACTACTTCTACTTGTACTATTGTAGCTATTACTATCACTACTACGACTGCTATTACTACTACTAAAACTACTATTACTACTTCTACTGTACTACTACTACTACTGTTTCTATTGCTACTATTACTACTGCAACTACTATGGCTACTACTGCAAATGCACTAGTACTATGAATATTACTATAACAAAAAATATTGCTAATAATACTACTATTACCACTACAACTACTACTACAACCGCTACTACTGCTACTGCTACTACTACTATTGCTACAACTATAGCTAATACTACTACTACAACAATAACTACTATTGCTACTACTGCTTTTATTGGGACTATGACTACCACTACTACTATTTCTACTGCTACTACTACTGCTGCTGCTACTACTACTACTACTACTACTACTACTACTACTACTACTATAACGACTACTACTACTACTTATACTGCTACGACTACCTCGGCGACTACTTCTAGTACGACTACTTCTGCTGCTGTTGTTGCAACTACTACTACTTCTACTACTGATACTACAACAACTACTACTACTCCTGCTACTACTGCTCCTACTGCTACGACAACTACGTCTGCTACCACTGCTACTACTACTACGGGTACTATTCCTGCTACTGCAACTACTACTGCAAATGTTGCTACTACTGGTAAGACTACTACTATTGCTACTACTGCTTATACTACCACTACTACCACTGCGACTACTAGTACTAATACAACTACTACTATTACTATACGACTACTATTACTACTACTACTAAAACTACTTCTGGTACTTCTACTTCTACTACGGCCACTATTGTTGGTACTGCTGCTATTGCTACTACAGCTACTATGGCTACTACTATAAGGAAGCTACTACCATGAGTACTTATACAACAAAAATTACTTCTAATAATACTACTATTGCTGCTACTATTACTACTATTGGTAGTACTGCTACTACTATTGCTACTACTACTGCAGGTATAACTATAGCTATTTCTACTACCACTACAACTACTATGATAACTACTGCTGATTCTATTGCTACTATGACTACTATAACTACTGCTACTACTATTGTTGTTGTTGCTGCTACTACTACTATGACCACCACCACCACCACTACTACTACTACTAATACTACTACTATTTGTCCTACTGCTACTACTATGACTACTGCAACAACAATAACAACTACTACTACTAATACTACTACAAGTACTACTACTACTATTGCTGCTACAACAAGAATGGCTACTAATACTACGAGGACTACTACAACTACTACTATTACTGCTACAACTGCTACTCCTATTGCTACTACTTCTGCTATTATTACTACTACTACTAGTACTCCTCGTACAACTATTGCTACTGTTGCTCCTGCTACTATAGTTGCTTCAACTACTACTACTTCAACTACACTACTATCTGAACTTTTGCTGCTACTTTTGCTCATACTACTACTACTAGAACTTCTACCACTACTACTACTTTTGCTACTGCTGCTGCTACTACTACTACTACTACTACTACTACCTCTTCAACTTCTTCTTCTGCTACTACTATTACAACTATTCCAGTTACTACTGCTAGCACTGCTGCTGCAGCTACTACTATTACTGCCACACTGCTACTACAACAACTACTACTACAACTACAGCTACTACTGCAATAGCTGCTACTGCTGCTACTCCTACTACTAAAACTACTACTACTGCAGTCTCCTAGTTCTACTACTATTACTACTATACCTTCTACTACTACTAACACTACTACTACTACTACTGCTATTGCTACAATAACTATAATTTCTACTATTACTACTAATACTACTACTTCTAATAGTTCTACTACTACTACTACTACTTCTTGTGCTGCTACTACTACTTCTACTACTAGACCGGAAGTACTACTGCTACTGCTTCTACTTCTACTGCAACTTGTACTACTGCCACTACTTTTGTAGCTACTACCACTATTAGTACTACTATTACCACTACTACTATTACTTCTACTTCTACCACTACTACTTCTATGATTGCTACTATTGTTTCTACTGCTACTGCTACTACTACCACTACTACTGCTACTACAACTGCTATTATAGCTGCTGCTACTATTGCTACTACTAATAATACTACCACTACAACAACTCCTCCTCCTCCTCCTCCTCCTCCTCCTCCTCCTATTACTACTACTACTCCAACACCTACTAATGCTACTACTATTCTACCACCGACAACAACTACCACTACAATTATAGCTATTGCTGCTTTCTGTACTACTACTACCACTGCTACTTCTGCTACTACTACGACTACTACTTCGGCTACTAGTACTACTACTACGACTACTACAACAACTACTACTGCTACTACTACAACTACTACTACGACTATTACTATTACTACTACTACCACTACTCCTGCTACTCGTACTTGAATTCCTACTGCAACTACTACTGCTACTACTACTACTATTGCTACTACTGCTACTAATTCGGCTATTTCTGCTACTACTACTCCTACGACTACTACAACTCTTACAACAACAACAACTACTACTACTCCTACCACCTACGATGCTTTCTACTCTGGCTATCTGCTTTTGTAAACTACTACTACCTCATTACCTACTGCTAACTTTTTGCTACTACACTACTACACCTAGTTACTTCTAACCAACTACTACTACTACTACTACTTTTTAACTTTGCTTACTACTAACCTACTACTTTACTCTTAATACTCCTACTACTACTACTACTTACAACCAACAACAACACTACTACTACTACTACTATAATTACTACTACAACTACCGCTACTACTTTAGCTACTGCTGCTACTATTACTACTGCTGCTGCTACTACTATCACTACTACTGCTAATACTTCTAGTACTACTACTACTACTACTACCACTACCTCTACGGCTACCACTATGACTACTACAACTACTGCTACTGCTTCTGCTATGACTACTACTTGCAATACTACTACTGCTACTGCTACTATTACTACTACCACTACTACTTCTGCTACTGCTACTACTACTACTCCTACTATAGCTACTGCAGCTACTACTGCAGCTACTCATACTACTATAAGTACTGCTGCTGCTACTAGTACAACAACAACAACTACTACTACTACAATAATTACTATTATAATAGCTACTACTACTTCTTCTACTACTAGTACTACTACTACTATTGCCACTATAGTGGCTACTACTGCGGCTGCTAATACTACCCCAACTCCAACTCTTACTTCTACTACTACTACTACAATAACAATCACTACTACCACTTCTACTACTACTACTGCACCTACTACTACTGGAACAACTGCTACTACTGCTGCTACTACTATTACTACGACAACTACTACTACTACTACAGCTACTACTACTATAATTACAGCTACTTCTACTACTACTATTACTACTACTACTACTACAACTACTGCTACTACTACTACTATTACTGCTACTAGTACTACTATTACTGCTACTGCTGCTACTAGTACTACTACTGCTGCTACTAGTACTACTATTACTGCTACTACTACTACTACCACTACTATTAGTACTACTACTACTGCTACTTGTGCTACTATTACTATGACTACTACTACTACTACTACTCCTACGCGAATTCCTACTCCTACTACTATACCTACTACTACTACTACAACAACAACAGCTAAAACAACAACATCAACAATAACAACAACGACTACTACTACTATTGGAGCTGTTGTTGCTGCTACTACTAATAGAACTACTACTACTATTACCACTACTACTAATTTTACTCTTACTACTATTGCTGCTAATACTACTACTCTAGCTTCTATGACTATAACTGCTACTGCTAGTACTTCTACTACTTTGACAACTGTTGCTACAACTATAACTAATACTACTACTATTGCTTCTACTGCTACTATTGTTGTTATTGTAACCTCTACTACTACTACGTCTACTACTACCGCTACTACTACTAGTACGACTACTACTACTTCTGCTACTACTATAACTGGTGCTACTATTGTGTCTTCTTCTGCTGCTACCTCTACAACTACAGCTGCTACGACTACTACTACTACTACTACTGCTACAACTACTTCTACTACTTCTACTACTCCTACTACTACTACCGTGGCTACTATTACTACTACTTCTATTGTTGCTACTGCTACTGCTACTACTACTACTACCCCTATGACTACTACTAGTGCTACTACTACCATTTCTACTTCGCCTTCGACTTCTTCTACTAATACTACTACTTTTGTGGCTGCTTCTACTGGTTCTACTACTTCACCTACCTCTACTACTACTGCAACTGCTACTGCTACTACTTCTGCTACTACTACTACTTCTGCTATTAGTACTACTGTTACTACTATTGCAACTATTGCTATTACTTCTACTACTACTACTACTAGTAGAACTACTGCTATAACTACTGCTATGTATATTACTATTACAATTACTACAGCTACTACTGCTACTATCACTACTACAACTATTACTAGTATTTTTACTTCTGTTCCTACTACTACTACTATCGCTACTACAACTATGACTAGTACTTTTACTTCTACTGCTCTTCCTGCTGTTGCTGAAGCAAATACTGCAATTACTATGACTGCTACTACCACCACTACTACTAACACTGCAACTGCAGCTACAACCTCTACTACTACTTCTCCTACTACTTATACTACTACTACTGCAACTACTACAATAGCTTCTCTGACTACTACTATCGCCATAACTACTACTACTGCTGCTGCAGCTATTCCTACTACAACGACAACTACTACTTCTGCAACTACTACTAGTACAACTACTGCTGCTACTATTGCTACACCTACTGCTATTTCTACTACTACTACAACTATCACTACTATTGTAACTACAGCTAATGCTGATTATACTACTACTACTACTGCTACTACTGCTACTACAACAATGGCTTCTAGTACTTCTCCTACTACTACTACAACTATTGCTCATACTACTACTACTATTACTACTACTACTACAACAACAACAATAACTACTGCTACTGCTCCTTCTACTACTACTACTACTAATACTACTACTACTACTAATTCTGCAACCCCAACTTGTACTACTAATAATAGTACTACTGCTACTGCTACTACCACTACTACTACTATGACTACTACAACTACAACTAATTCTATAATTGCGACTGTTGGTACTACCTCCACTACTGCTATTACTACCACTCCAACTACTACTACTAGTACTGTCTCTAGTACTACTACTACTACTACTGCTACTACTACTCTTACTACTACTACCACTACTGCTACTATAACAGCTACTGCTACTTCAGCTACCACTCTTGCTACTATTGCTACTATCAGAACTACTACCATCACTATTACTGCTGTTTCTATTGTACTACTGCTACTACTAGTACTATTGCTACAACTGCCACTAATACTATTACTACTTACCCACCTATTCCTACAACTACTATTGCTACTATGACTACTACTATTACAACTACTACTGCTACTATTACTACTACTACAATGACTACTACTACTACTACTACTTCTTCTCCTACTCCTACTACTACTACAAATACTTCTCCTACTAGGACTACTTCTGCAACCACTACTACTACTCCAACTACTATTATTGCTACTAATACTGCGACTACTACTGCTACTGTTGCTACAAGCTACTACTATAGTTGTTGCCATAACTCCTGCTATAGCTAAAAATATAATAGCTACTAATATCGCTACAACTGCTAAGACTGCTACAATAACTACTAATACAACAAGAACAACAACTACTACTATTGCGACTACTACTACTTCTCCAAACAGTACTGCTACTGCTACTAATGTTGTTGCTACGACAACTACTACTACTATTACTACTACTAATACTATTACTTCTACAACTATAGCAACGACTGCTACTACTTTTTCTGCTATTACTACTACTACTATTTCTCCTACTACTATTACTACTACTGCTACAACTAGTACTGCTACTACCATTACTACTACTACTACTACTACAACTACAACTACTGATACTTCCACTACTATGACTATGAAATCTACTACTACTCCTGCTATTACTGCTTATATTGCTACTACAGCTACCTATGCTACTACTGCTACTCATACTATTGGTACTACTCTTGCTACTACTGCTACTACTGCTACTACTGCAACTACTGCTACTACTACTACTATTGCTGTTGCTGTTACTATTGCTACTACTACATATACTGCTACTACTACCACTGTGACCACTACTACTATTGCTGCTTCTCCTTCTACTTATACTACTATAGCTACTACTACCACTACTAATAAAACTACTACTACTGCTACTATTGCTACTATGGCTACTATGGCTACTACTACAAATACATTACAACTATGACTATTGCTACAACAAAAACTACTACTAATAATACTACTACTGCAGCTACTACCACTACTGGTACTACTGCTGCTGCTACAGCTATAGCAATTGCTACTATTACTACAACTTCTACTATTGCTACTGCTACTTCTATTATGACTATGACTAATACTATTACTGCCTATACTATTACTACTAGTACTACTACTGCTAAAACTATGACTGCTACTACTGTTGCTGCTGCTATTGCTTCTACTACTATGACTACTACTACTACTATTGCTACTACTGCTACTACTACTACTATTTCTACTATAGCTTCTACAACTACTGCTACTATTAGTGCTACAACTATTCTTCTTCTACTATAACTACTTCTTCTACTACTACTATTGCTACTACTACTACTACCACATCTGTTATTGTTGCTACTGCTACTACTTTCATAGCTATTGCTACTGCTACTACCCCTACTAATACTACTACTATTAGTGTTGCATTTGTTACAACCAGTACTACTTCTACTACTACTACAACTATAACAACTAGTATCAATAGTAGCAGTAGTATTAGTAGTAATAGTACCAGTAGGAGTAGTAGAAGTTAAAGTAGTAGCAGTAGTAAGAGTAGCAGTTGTAGTAGCAGTTGTAGTAGTAGTAGTAGTAGTAGTAAGAGTAGTAGTTGTAGCAGTAGTTATAGCAGTAGCAGATGTAGTAGCTATGGTAGTAGTAAAAGTAGTAGTAGTAGTAGTAGTAGTAGTAGTAGTAGTAGTAGTAGTAGTAGTAGTAGTAGTAGTAGTAGAAGTAGTAGTAGTTGTATTAGTAATATAGCAACAATAGTAACGATAGTATTATTAGGAGTTGGGGAGGTTGTGGTAGTAGTAGTAATAATAGCAGCAACAGTTGGAGTAGCTATAATAGTAGTGTTAGAAGAAGTAGTAGTAGTAGTAGTCGTAGTAGTAGTAGTTGCTGTAGTAGCAGCAATAGAAGTTATAGTAGTAGTAGTAGGAGTAATAGTAGTAGTTATTGTAATGGTAGCAGTAGTAGTAGAAGCAATCATAGCTATTGTGGTAGTAGTAGTTGTTGTTGTATAATAGTAGCAGCGGTCGAAGTAATGACAGTAATAGTAGTAGCAGCAGTAGTAGTAGCCTTAGTTGTAATAGTAGTGCTGTAGTTGTAAGAGGGGATGTAGTGGTGGTAGTCGTAGTAGTAGAGTACTAGTAGTAGCCCTAGTAACCATAGTAGTAGTAGTAGCAGCAATATTAGTAGTAGAAGTAGAAGTAGTGGTGGGAGTAGTAGTAGTAGCAGTAGTAGTGGATCTACTAGTTGTAGCAGTAGAAGTAGTAGTAGTTATAGATGAAGGAGAAGTGGTAGCAGTAGCATTAGCAAAAGTGGTTCTAGTAATATTAGAAAGGGTTGTAGTAGTAGTACTTGTTGTTGTAGTAGTCATAGTAGTAGTAGTAGTAGTATTAGTAGTAGTAGTAGTATTAGCAGTAGTTGTAGCAGTAGTAACTATTGTATTCGTGGAATTAGTAGCAGCAATTGCAGTAGTAGATGTAGTAGCAGCAGTAGTGGTAATAGTAGTAGTAACTGTTGTAGCAATAGTAACAATTGAATTAGCAACATAATTAGTAGTAGCAATAGCAGCAGTAGGAGTAGTGGCTGTAGAAGTAGTAAAAGTAGTAGCAGTAGTAGTTGCAGTCATCGTAGTAGTAGTAGCAGGAGCAGTAGTTGTAGTAGCACTAGCAGTAGATGTAGTCGTAGTAGTAGTAGTAGCAGTAGTAGAAGTAGTATTAGTAGCAACAATTGTAGCAGTGGTAGTAATAGTAGGAGGATGAGAAGTAGTAGTAGTAGTAGTAGTAGTAGGAGTAGGTGGAGTAAAAGTAGTAGTATCATTAGTCATAGTAGCCGCAGTATCAGTAGTATTAGTACTAGCAATAGGAGCTATAGTTGTAATAGTAGTAGTAGTAGTAGCAGTAGTAGTAATTATAGTAGTGGTAATAGTAGTAGCAAAAGCAGCAGGAGTGATAATTATAGTACTAATAGTTCTAGTAGTAGTAATTATTGTAGTTGTAGTGGTAGGAGTTATAGTAGAAGCAGTAGTAGAAGTAGTAGTAGTCGTAGCAATAGTGAAATTAGTAATAGCAATTATAGTAGTAGCTATAGTAGTAGTACTTGTCGTAGTAGTAGTAGTAGTGGTAGTAGAAGTAGGAGGAGCAGTAGTAGTAGTATTAGTAATAGTAGTAGTAGTAGTAGTAGTAGTAGTAGTAGTAGTAGTAGTGGTGCTAGTATTTGCAGTAGTAAAAGTAGTGGTAGTAGCAGCAACTGTAGCAACAGTAGTAGCGATGGTTGTAGTAGTAGTAGTAGCAGTAGTAGTTGTATCAGTTGTAGTAGTTGTAACAGAAGTAGTAGGAGATGTGGTGGTAGTAGCTATTGCAGCAATTGTAGTTGAAGTAATATTAATAGTAGTAGTAGTAGATGAAGTAGCAATAGCAGCAGTTGAAGTAGTAGTAAAAGTAGTAGTTGCATTGGTAGTTATAGTAGTAGTAGGTACAGTAGCTATAGTAGAAGCATCTATTGTAATAGTAGCAGCAGCAACAGTGGCAACTATTATAGTAGTCATAGCAGCAGCAACAACATTAGTAGTAATAGTAGTAGCAGTAGTAATAGTAACAGTGGTATCAATAGTTGTCGTAGTAGTAGTAATAGTAGTAACATCAATAGCAGTAGTAGCAGCAATAGTAGTAGTAGTAACACTAGTAGCAGTAGTAGTAGCAGTTGTAGAGATAGCAGTTGTAGTAGAATTAGAAGTAGTAGGAGCAGTAGTAGTAGAAGTCGCAATAGTAGTAGTAGTAGTAACAGTAGCAATAATCGTAGTAGCAATATTAGTAATCTCCATAGTAGTAGAAGTAGTAGTAGTTATAGCAGTAGTAGTAAGAGTAGTAGTAGTAGTGTTAGTAGTAGTATTAGTAGTAGATAATAGGAGAAATAGTACAAATAACAGTATTAGTAGCAGTAGTAGAAGTAGTAGTAGTAGCAGTAGTAGTAAGAGTAGTGGCAGAAGTAGTAGCAGTAGTACTAGTATAGTAGCAGTAGTAGTAGAAGCAATAGTAGTATCCATAGTAGTAGTAGTATAAGAAGTAGTAGCACTAGTAATCATAACAGAAGCAGTAGCAATGCAGTAGCAATAGTAGTAGTTGTAGTAGTTATTGTAATAATAGTTATAGCAGTAGCAGGAGTAGTAGTAGAAATAGTAGTAGTTGTAGCAGTAGTAGCATCAGCTGCTGCAACAGTAGCAGCAATAGTAGTAGCAATAGCAATAGTTGCGGTAGTAGCAGTAGTCATAGTATTAGTAGCAATGGCAGTTGTAGCTATAGCAGTAGTAGAAGTAGCAACAGTAGTTGTAGCAGTAGCAGCAGCTGTGGCAGTAATAGTAAAAGTAAGAGTACTGGTTGTAGTAGCGGTAGTAGCAGTAGTAGCAATATTAGCCATAGTTGTAGTCATAGTAGTAAAAGTAGTTGTAGTTAAAACAGTAGCAGCAATAGTAGTTGTAGTAGTTATAGCAGCAGCAGCAGTAGCAGTAGTAATAGCAATAGTAGGCGTAGTAGTGGTTGTAGTGGTAGTCGATGTAGAAGTTGCAATAGTAGTAGCAGCAGTAGTAGTAGCAATAGTAGCATTAATAGTGGTAGTAGTAATAGGAGTTGTGGTAGCAATTATAGTTGTAGCAATAGTAGAATTAGTAGCAGTAGCATTTGTAGTAGTTGTAGGAGTCATATTAGTAGCAGAAATAGTAGAAGTGGTAGTAGTAGTAGTAGTAGTAGTAGTAGCAGCAGCAGTAGTAGCTGTAGTAGCAATAGTAATTAATATAGCAGTAGTACTAGTAGAAAAAGTATTTATTTTATTAGTAGTAGTAGCAATCGCAGTAGTAGTTGCAATAGTAATTATTGTAGCAATAATCCCAGTAGCAGAAGTATTAGTTTTATTAGTAGCAGTCACAATAGCAATGGAAGTCATAGTAGCAGTAGTAGCTACAACAGAAGCTATTGTAGTACTTGGAGTAGTGGTAGCAATTATAGTTGTAGCAATAGTAGAATTTGTAGCAGTAGCATTTGTAGTAGTTGTAGGAGTCATATTAGTAGCAGAAATGGTAGAAGTGGTGGTGGTAGTAGTAGTAGAAGTAGTAGTAGTAGTAGTAGTAGCAGTAGTAGTAGTAGTAGTAGTAGTAGTAGTAGTAGTAGTAGTAGTAGTAGTAGTAGCAGCAGCAGTAGTAGCCGTAGTAGCAATAGTAATTAATATAGCAGTAGTACTAGCAGAAAAAGTATTTATTTTATTAGTAGTAGTAGAAATCGCAGTAGTAGTTGAAGTAGTAATTATTGTAGCAATAATCGCAGTAGCGGAAGTATTAGTTTTATTAGTAGCAGTAGTAGCTACAACAGAAGCTATAGCAGTACTAGCAGCAGCAGCAGCAGCAGTAGTAGTAGTAGCAATTGTAGTACAGGTAGTGGTAGCAGTCCTAGTAGTAGTGGCAATAGTGGTAGTAGGAGCATTAGTAGTAGCAAAAGAAGAAGAAGTAGTCGTAGTAGCATTAGTATTAGCAGCAGCAGTAGCAGTCGGAGGAGGAGTAGTAGCAGTAGTAGTTGTAGCTAGAATTGTAGTAGCTGTAGTAGTAGAAGTAGCAACAATACTAGCAGTATTAGTAGTAGTCCGATAAGTTGTAGTACTAGCGGTAGCAGTAGTAGTAGAAGTAGTAGTATTAGTAGCAATAATAGCAGTAGTTTCGGTATTATTAGTAGTAGGAGTAGCAGCATTCGTAGCAGCAGTAGCGGTAGTAGAAGTTATAGTAGCAGTAGGAGGAGGAGGAGGAGGAGCAGTAGTGGTATAGGTAGCAGAGGTAGTAGCAGTAGTTGTAGTAGCAGTAGTGGTAGTAGTTGTTGCTTTAGTAGCCATAGAAGTAGAAGCAGTAGCAGCAGCAGTAGTACCAGTAGTAGCAGTAGTGGTAGTAGTAGCAGTCATAGTAGAAGTAGTAGTCATAGTAGTAGCGGTAGTAGAAGCAGTCGCAGTAGTAGTAGAAGAAGTAGTAGTAGTAGTAGCATCAATTATAGTAGTAGAAGAATAGTAATTGTAGTAGTAGTGGTCATAGCAGTAGCCTTAGTAGCAGTAGTAATAGTAGTAGTTAGTAGTAGTTATTAGTAGTAGTAGTAAGAGCAATAGTAGTAGCACTCATAGTAATAACAGAAGTAGTAGTAGCAAAACTTAATGTAGTAGAAGTAGTAGTTGCAGTAGAAGGAGTAGTAGTAGTAGTAGTAGTAGTTGTTGTTGTTGTTGTTGTTGTTGTTGTTGTAGTAGTAGTAGTTGTTGTAGTAGTAGTAGTTAGAGTATTAGTAGTAGTAGTATTAGTAGTAGAAGGAGTAGGAGGAGGTGGAGGAGGAGTAGCAGCAGCAGTAGTTGTAGTAGTAGTATAAGTAGCAGCAATGCTCATATGAGTAGTAGTAGTAGTGGTAATAGTAGTAGTAGTTGTTCTTGTTGCAGTAGTAATAGTGCTTGGTGTAGTACTAGTAGTAGTAGTAATTATATAGTTGCTGTAATAGTAGTGGTAAGAGTACTAGTTGGAGTAGTAGTAGCAGTCATAGTAGTGGTAGATGTAGTTCTTGTAGTTGTTGTAGCTGTAGTAGTAGCAATACCTATAGTATCAGTAGTTGCAATAGCAGCAGCAGCAGCAGTAGTCGTACTAGTAGCCGTAGTAGTAGTAGGAGCAGCAGCAACAGTAGTATTAGTATTAGTAGCTAAAGTAGTAGTAGTAAGAGATGTAGTAATAATAGCTATAGTAGTAGTAGCTATAGTAGTAGTAGTACGAGAAGTAGTAATAATAGCTGTAGTAGCAGTAGCAGTAGCAGAAGTAGTGGTAGTAGTAGAAGTATTAGTAGCAGTAGTTGTTGAAACAGAAGTAGTACTAGTGGTAGTGGCAATAGTAGTTGTAGTTGTTGTCTTAGCAGTAGCAGTAGTAGTGGGGAAAGTAGCAGTACTAGTAGCAGCAGCAGCAGTAGTAGTTGTTGTAGTAGTCATAGTACTTGGAGTAGTAATAATAGTAGTAGTATTAGTATAATAGCATCAATAGTAGTAGTAATAGCACTAGCTGCAATAATTGTTGTAGTAGTAGCAATAATAGTGGTTGCAGTATTATTATTAGTAGTAGTTGTGCCAGTAGCAGGAGTAGTAGTAGGAGCTGCAGTAGTCGTAGAAGTAGTAGTAGTTATTGTTGTATTACTAGTAGTAGTAGCACCCGTAGAAGCTGTAGTAGTAGCACCCGTAGAAGCTATAGTAGTAGTAGTAGCAATAGCAGCAGTAGTAGTAGCTGAAGTAGTAGTAGTATTAGAAGTAATAGCTATATTAGTAATAGCTGTAGTAGAAGTTGTGGTATTACTAGAAGTATTGGTAGCAATAGTAGTTAGAGCAGAAGTAGTAGCAGTGGTAGTAGCAATAGTAGTAGTTGTACTCTTAGCAGTAGTAGTAGCAGTAGGAAAAGTAGCTATAGTGGGCATAGCAGCAGTTGTAGTAGTAGTGGAAGTGGTAATAGTGATAGTAGCAGTAGTAGTCAGAAAAGTTGTAGTACTAGCAGTAGTAGTAGGAGAAGTTGAAGTAGCTCTAGTAGTAGTAGTAATAGTAGCAGTAGTTGCAATAGCCGTAGTAGTGGTAGCTCTAATAGTAGTTGCTGTAGTGGTTGTAAGAGTTGATGCAATAGTAGTAGTTGTTGTTGTCGTAGAAGTAGCAATAGTTATTATTATTGTTGTTGTTGCCATAGTTGTAATAGTAGTAGTAGGACTAGTAGTAGTAGGGGTATTTATAGTAGTAGTAACAGCAGTTGTTGTAGCAGTAGCAACAGTAGTAGTGGTAGTAGTAGTAGTAGCAGTAGCAGTAGTGGCAGTGGTGGTAGTAGTTATTGTAGTAGTAGTAGCAACAGTAGCCATAGAAGCAGTAGTAGCAATAATCGTAGTAGTAGTAGTAGCAGAAGTAGTAGTTGCAACATTAGTTATAGTAGTAGCAGTTGTTGCTGTAGTACCAGAAGTTGCAGCAGTAGTGGTGGTGGTAGTAGTAGTAGTAGAAGCAGAAGTTAGCAATAGTCATAGTCGTACCAATTGTAGCAGTAGTAGCAGCAGCTATAGTAATAGTAGAGGTAGTAGTCTTGCTGTAGCAGCACTAGTAGCAATAGTACAAGTGGTAGTAGTAGTAGAAGTAGTACCAGGAGTTGTGGAAGTAGTAGTAGCAGTAGTTGTAGTAGTAGTATCAGTAATAGTAGAGGTTGTAATAGTAGCAATAATAGAAGTAGTAGTAGTGGAAGTAGTCGTAGTAGTTGTAGTAGCAGTAGTTGGAGAAACAGTATTAGCCGCTTTTTCAGTAGTAGTAGCAGCAGCGATAGTGGTTGTAGTAGAACTAGTATTAGCAATAGCAATAGTTGCAGTAATAGTAGTAGTTGTAGGAGAAGTAGTAGCAGTGTTAGTAGCAGTAGGATAAGTACTAGTAGTAGCAGTAGTAGCAGAAGTAGTAGTAGTAGAAGTAGCTGTAGTAGTTGTAGCAGAAGTTGCTATTATAGCAACAGCAGTAGTAGCAGAAGTTGTTGTAGTAGCGGTAATAGCTTTTGTGGTAATAGTTAAGGTAGTAGTAGGAGGAGAAGAAGTTGTAATAGCAGTAGTCGTGGCTCCATTAGTAGTAGTTGCAGTACTTGGAGTAGTAGTAGTAGTGGCAGTAGTAGCAGTAGTGGCAGTAGCAGTAGCAGTAGTAGTAGCGGTAGTAGTAGAAGTTGCAGCAGTAGTACTAATACTAGTAGAAGTAGGGATACTTGCCATAGTAGCAGCAGTAGTAGTAGTAGTAGTATTAGGAGTAGCAGTTTTAGTAGAAGAATTCGTAGTAGTAGTAGAAGGACTAGTAAGTAGCAGTAGTAGTTGCAATAGTAGTAGTAGTAGTAGAAGGAGGAGTAGTAGCAGCAGAAGTTTGAGTAGGAGTAGGAGTAGTAGTAAAAGTAGTAGTTGAAGTAGTTGGAGTAGTAGTAGTAGTACGAGGCGGAGTAGGAGTATGAGTAGTTGGAGCAGTAGTTGGAGTAGGAGTAGTAGTAGTAGTATTAGGAGTAGGAGCAGCAGCAGTAACAACGTTAGTGGTAGTTGTAGTAGTAGTAGTAGCAGTAGCATAGAAGTCATAGTCGTAGTAGTACTAGCAGTAGTAGCAGTGGTAGAAGTAGTAGTAGTAATAATAGCAGTAGTAGCAGTGGTACTAGTCGTAGCATAAGTAGTCGTAATAGTGGTAGTTGAAGTAGTAGCAATAACAGTTGTAGTAGTAGTAGTAGTAGTAATAGTGGTAGCAACAGCAGAAGTTGTAGCAGTAGTAGTAGTTGTTGTAGTAGTAGTACTTATACCAAGAGTAGGAGCAGCAAGAGTAGTGGTAGTAGTAGTACTAATAGTAGTAGGAGTAGGGGTAGGAGCTTTAGTTGTGGTAATAGTAGTAGTAGTTATTATTGTAGTAGTAGCAGCAGCAGCAGTAGTAGTATTCACAGTAAAAGTAGTAGTAGTAGTAATAGTTCTAGTAGTAGAAGTAGTAGTAGCAACAGAAGCAACAGTAGTTATATTAATAGGAAAAGTAGCAATAGAAGTAGAAGTAGTAGAAGTAGTACACATTGAAGTAGCCAACAGCAGGCAGCAAAGCAATTTGTAGTAGTAGTAAGTAGTGGCATATTTAGAAGAGTAGTGGTAGTAGTACTCTTAGAAGTAGTAGCAGTAGTAGTTGTACTAGTAATAAAAGTAGTAGAAGTAGTAGAAGTAGTAGTGGTGGCAACAACAACAGCAGTAGTAGTACTACTAGTAGTAGCAGTAATAGGAGTAGTCATAGTTATAGTAGTAACAGTAGTGGCAGTAGTTATAATAGTAGTCGTAGTGGTAGTAGCTGTTGTAGTAGCAGTTGTAGTAGCAGTAGTAGTAGTTGTAATAGTAGAAGTTGTTCTGGTGGTCAAAGTAGTAGTTGGAGTAGCAGTTGGAGTGGGAGTTGTAGTAGTTGCAGTAGTAGTAGTAGTAGTAGTAGTAGTAGTAGTAGTAGTAGTAGTAGTAGTAGTAATAATAGTAGTAGTCATAGTAGCAATAGTAGTTCTAGTAGTAGTAGTGGTAGTAGTAGCAGTAGTAGTTCTGGTAGTAGTAGTGGTAGTAGTAGCAGTAGTAGTTCTAGTAGTTGTAGTAGTAGTGGTGGGTATAGTAGTAGTAGTTCTAGTAGTAGTAGAAGTAGTAGTTGAAGTAGTTGTAATAGTAGTAGTAGTATGAGATGTAGTAGGAGTAGGAGTAGTAGTAGTAGGAGCAGCAGCAGTGACAGCATTAGTGGTAGTTGTTGTAGTAGTAGCAGCAGCGATAGTTGAAGTAGCTGGAGGAGTAGCAATAGTAGTAATAGTATCCGTAGTAGTGGTAGCAGTAGCAGTAGGAGTAATAGTAGTCATATTAGTTGTAGTAGTAGTAGAAGAAGTTGCAGTGGTAGTAGTATTAGTACTGGCAATAATTCTACAAGTCGTAGTCGTAGTAGTACTAGCAGTAGTAATAGTGGTAGAAGTAGTAGTAGTAGTGGTAGTAGTTGTAGCATAAGTAGTCATAATAGTAGTAGCTGAAGCTGTAGCAGTTGCTATTGTAGTTGTAGTAGTAGTAGTAGTAGTGGCAGCAACAGCAGCAGCTGTAGCAGCAGCAGTAGTAGTTGTTGTAGCAAGAATAGGAGTAGTAAGAGTAGTGGTAGTAGTAATACTAGTAGTAGTAGGAGTAGGGTTAGGAGCTATAGTTGTTGTAATAGTAGTACTAGTAGTTGTTGTAGTAGTAGTAGTAGTAGTATTCATAGTAAAAGTAGTAGTAGTAGTTGTAGTTGTAGTTGTAGAAGTAGTAATAGTAGTAGTAGTAGTAGTAGAAGCAACAATAGTTATAGTAGCGGGAAAAGTAGCAATAGAAGTAGAAGTAGTAGAAGCAGTAGCAGATGTAGTAGCAATAGCAGCAGCACTAGTAGTAGTGGTAGTGGTCATATTAGAGTAATGGTAGTAGCATTCTTAGGAGTAGTAGTAGTAGCAGTTGTACTAGTAATAAAAGTAGTAGAAGTAGTGATGGTGGCAATAGCAGCTGCAGCAGTAGTACTAGTAGTAGCAGTAATAGGAGTAGTCAAAGTTATAGTAGTAATAGTAGTGGTAGTAGTAGTAGTAGTAGTGGTGGTAGTAGTTGTTGTAATAGCAGTAGTAGCAGTAGTTGTAGTTGTAGTAGTAAAAGTTGCTCTAGTGGTAAAAGTTGCTCTAGTGGTAAAAGTAGTAGTTGCATTAGCAGTTGGAGTGGGAGTTGCAGCAGCAGTAGCAGCAGCAGCAGCAGTAGTAGTAGTAGTAGTAGTAGTAGTAGTAGTAGTAGGACTAGGTGTAGGACTGGGAGTTGTGCTACGAGTAGTTGTAGTAGTAGTAGTAATAGCAGAAGTTGTAGTTGCTGTAGTAGTAGTAGTAGTAGTTTTAGTAGTAGTAGTAGTAGTGGTAGTAGTAGTAGTAGTAGTAGTAGTAGTAGTAGTAGTAGCAATAGTAGTTCTAGTAGTTGTAGTAGTAGTAGTGGCTATAGTAGTAGTAGTAGTGGTTGTAGTAAGAGTAGTTGTAGGTGTAGTAGTAGTTGGAGGCATAGTAGTAGTTGTAGTAGTTATAGGAGTAGTAGTCTTAGTAGTTGTACTAGTAGTAGTAGTTGTCACAGTAGTACAACTAGTAGTAGCAATACTAGCAGTAATAGTTGTAGTTGCAGTTGCAGTTGGAGTAGTAGTTGTAGTAGTAGAAGTAGTAGTAGAAGCTGTTGTAGGAGGAGTAGTAGTGGTAGTAGTTGCAGCAGCAGCAGTAGTAGCCGTGGTAGTTGTAGAAGTAGTAGTAGTTGTAGTAGTAGTAGTAGGAGTAGCAGTAGTTGTAGTTGCAATAGAAGTAGTATTAGTATTAGAGGTTGTAGTAATAGTAGCAGTAGTATTAGTTGTTGTAGTTGCAGTAGTAGTAGCATAAGTAATAGGAGTTGCAGTCATAGAAGAAGTAATAGTAGGCGTAGTAGTAGTTGTAGTAGCAGTTATAGTAGTAGAAGTAGTAGTAGGAGCAGTAGTTGTAGTAGGAGTTTGAGTTAGAGTTGTTGTAGTAGTTGTAGTAGTAGTAGTGCTTGTAACAATGGTTGTAGGAGGAGGAGGAATAGCCATAGTAGTAGTTGTTGTATTAGTAGCAGCAGTAGTAGTAGTAGTAATATAAGTTGGGGTAGTAGTAGTAGCAGTAGTAGTAATACTAGTATAGTAGTAGTAGAAGTAGTAGTATCAGTAATACGAGTAGTAGCAGTAGCAGTAGGAGTAGTTGTCGTAGTAGTAGTACTAGTAGTATTACCAGTAGTGGTAGTAATAGTAGTAGGAGGAGCTGTGGTAGTAGTAGAAGTAGTAGTAGCAAGAATAGTTGTAGTAGTAATAATATTATTATTAGCATTTGTTGTAGCAGTTGTTGTAGTAGTAGTAGTAGTAGTAATTGTAGTAGCAGTAATAGTAGTAGTAGGTGTAGTAGAAGTAGTAGTAGTAATAGTAGTAGTTATAGTATGAGTATTAGGAGCAGTAGCAATAGTAGTAGTCGTAGTAGTAGTAGTGGTAGTGGTAGTAGTAGTAGTAGTAGTAGTAGTATTTGGAGTAGCAGTAATACTACTAGTAGTAGGACAAGTACTAGTAGTATTAGTAGTGGTAGTGGCTGTTGTTGTTGTTGTGGTAGTAGTAGCTGTTGTACTAGTAGTAGTAGTTGTTGTTATTATTGTTTTTGTCATTGTCATGGTTGTTGTTGTTGTTGTTGTAGTTGTAGTTGTCATAGTAGTAGTAGTAGCAAAAGTGATAATAGTATTAGTAGTAGTACTAGTAGAAGTTGTAGTAGTTGTAGTAGTAGTAGTAATAGTAGTCATTGCTGTAGTAGTAGTAGCAGTTGGGGTAATAGTAGTCTTAGTAGAACTATGAGTAGCAGTAGTAATAGTAGTATTACTAGTTGTAAGAGTTGTCATAGTAGTAGTAGTAGTAGTAGTAGTATTAGTAGTAGTCATAGTAATAGTGGTTGTAGGAGTAGTACTTGTAATAGTGGAAGTAGAAGTGGTTGTACTAATAGTAGTAGTAGCAGTAGTAGTAATAATAATAGTAGTATTAATAATTGCACTAGTAGTAGGAGTAGTAGTGGTAGTAGTGGTAATAGTGGTATTTGTAGTAGGTGTATTTGGAGTAGTAGTGCTTGTCATAGTAGTAGTAGTAGTGGTAGTAGTTGTTGTTGTAGTAGTCATAGTACAAGTTGCAGTCGTACTAGTAGTAGTAGTAGTAGTCCTAGTAGTAGGGGTAGCCATTGTTGTAGTAGAAGCAACAGTGCTGTAGTACTAGTAGTAGTAGCATTTATTATTGTTGTGGTTGTTGTTGTACTAGTTGTAGCAGTCATGGTAGAAGTAATAGCAAGAGAAGTAGTCGAATTAGTTGTAGTTACAGTAGTAGAAGTAATAGTAGTCGTAGTAGTGGTAGTTGTTGTTGTAGTAGTAGGAGTAGCTACAATAGTTGCAATAATAGTAATTGTTGTAGTATTAGTAATGGTAGTTGCAGTAGTGGTAGTAATAGTACTAGTAGCCGCAACAATCGCAGTAGTAGTAGTAGTAGTAGTTGTAGCATTAGTAATAGTAGTAGGTCTAGTAATTGTAGTTAATGTAATAGTACTAGTGGTGGTAGTAGTAGTAGCAGCAGTAGTAGTTGTAGTAGCAGCAACAGCAACAGTAGTAGTATTAGTAATGGTTGTTGTTGTTGTAGTAGTAGTAGCAGGAGTAGCAGTAGCAATAGTAGTAATAGTAGTCGTAGTAGTAGTATGTAATAGTAGTAGTAATAGTAGTAGTAGTAGTTGTTGTTGTTGTTGTTATTGTCGTAGTAGTAGTAGTAGGAGGAGGAGGTGGTGGAGGAGGTGGAGGAATAATAGTAGTAGTAGTAGTAGTAAAAGTAGCTGTAGTAGTAGCCGTAGTAGTGGTTGTAATGGAAGAAGTTGTAGTAGGAGTAAGAGTTGGAGTAGTTGTAGCGGTATTAGTAGCAGTAATAGTAGTAGCAGTTGGAGTAGTAGCAGTGGTAATTGTAGAACTTATAGGAGGAGTACTAGCAAAAATAGTAACAGTACTAGTAGAAGTAGTCGAAGGAGGTGGATGTGGAGGATAAGGAGGAGGAATAATAGTAGGAGTAGTAGTTGTTACTGTTGTCATAGGTGTAGTTGTAGTTGTAGAAATAGTAGTTCGAGTTGTCGTAGGAGTAGGAGTTGGAGTAGTCGTAGTAGTATTAGTAGCATTAGTAGTTGTAGCAGTTGGAGTAGTAGCAGTCGTAGTCACAGTAGGAGTAGGAGGAGGAGTAGTACTAGTAGTAGTTCGAGTAGTAGTAGTAGTAGTAGTAGTAGTAGTAGTAGTAGAATTAGTAGTAGTAGTAGCAGAAGGAGTAGTAGTAGTAGCAGTAGGGGTTGTAGTAGTAGTAGCAATAGTAGTGGTAGAAGTAGCAGTTGTAGTAGTAGTAGTAGTAGTAGTAGTAGTAGTAGTAGTAGTAGTAGTCCATGGAGTAGTAGCAGCAGCAGCAGTAGTTGTTGCAGTAGTAGGAGTAGTAGTAGTATTAGTGGTAGTAATAGTAGTTGTTGGAGTAGTAGTAGTGATAGTAGTAGTAGTTGCGGTAGTAGTGTGGTAGTAGTAGTAGCAATAGTTGTAGTAGTAGAGGTAGTGGCAATAGCAGTTGTTGTCGTAATAAGCATAGTAGTAGTAGTTGCAGTAGTATTAGTATTAGTAGTAGTAGCCATTGTCGTGGTAGTAGAAGTAGTAGTAGTAGTATTAGTATTAGTAGTAGTAGTAGTAGTAGTAGTAGTAGTAGTAGTAGTAGTAGTAGAGGTCGTAATAGTAGTAGCAGGGTAGTAGTAGGAGTGTTTTAGGAGTTGGAGTTGGCATAATAGTAGTAGTAGTTGTTGTTGTTGTTGCAGTAGTAGAAGTGGTAGTAATAGTAGTAGTAGGCAGAGGAGGAGTAGTAGTAGTAGTGCAAGTAGTAGTGCAAGTAGTAGTAGTAGTAATAGTAGTAATAGTAGTAGTAGTAGAAGTAGTAGAGGTAGTAGTTGCAGTAGTGGTAATAGTAGTAGGAGTAGTAGTAGTTGCTGGAAGAGTAGAAGTAGTACTAGTGGGAGTAGTAGACATAGTAGTAGTAGTCGTAGTAGTAGTAGTAATTGTAGTAGTAGTAGTAGTAGTAGTAGTAGTAGTAGTAGTCGTAGTAGTGGTAGTAACAGTTGGAGTAGTAGTAGAATTTTTTGGTGTAATAGTTGCATTATTGTTCATAGTAATAATTGTAATTTAGGAGTAGTTGTGGTACTAGTAGAAGTAGTTGTAGTAGAAGTGTAGTGGCAGTTGCAGTACTAGTAGGAGTAGTAGCAGCAGTGGTAGTAGTAGTCGCCATAGTAGTAGTAGTACTGGTAGCAGTAGTGGCCGTAGTAGTAGTAGTAGTAGGAGTGGTAGTAGTAGTTGTAGTAGTAGTAGCTATAGTAGTAATAGTTGTTGTTGTACTCAGAGTATCCATAAGATTAGTAGTTGTACTAGTAGAAGTAATAGGAGTAGTAGTCTTAGTAATTGTAGTAGCAGCAATAGTAGTAGTAACAATAGTAGTAGTAGTAGTGGTAGTAGTAGCAATACTAGTTGTAATAGTTACTGTAGCGGTGGTAGTTGTAGTAGGGGTAGTAGTTGGAGCAATAGTAGTTGTCGTAGTAGTAGGAGTAGGAATAGTAGTAGTAGTAGGAGTAGTAGGAGCAGCAATAGAAGTACTAGCAGTAGTTACTGTAATAGTAGAAGTAGTTGTTGTACGAGTAATAGTAGTAGTTGCAGCAGTAGTAGTAGTAGTAGTAGTAGTGGCAGTAGCAGTAGTGGCAGTAGCAATAGTAGTAGTAGTAGTAGTAGTAAGAGTAGTAGAATCAATAGTAACAATAGTAGTAGTTATCGTCATAGTAGTATTTGTAGTAATAAGTGTAGTACTAGTAGTAGTATTAGTAGAAACAGTAGTAGTAGTAGTTGTAGCAGTAGTAGTAGTAGCAGTACTATTTATAGTAGTAGTAGTTTTGTTGTTGTTGTTGTAGTTGTAGTAGTACTAGTGGCAGTAGTAAATGTAGTTGTAGTAGTTGTTGTAGTAGTGGTAATACAAGCAATTGTAGTAGCAATATTAATAGTAGTAGTTGTTGTTGTAATAGGAGTTGGTGTTGGAGCAGGGGTAATAGTTGGAGCAGCGGTAGTAGTAGGAGCAGTAGTAGGAGGGCGAGGAGGAGGAGGAATAGTAGTAGTAGTAGAAGTCGCAATAGTAGTAGTAGCTGTAGTATCGATAATAGTAGAAGTAGTAGTAGCAGCAGCTGTAGTAGCATTAGTGGAAGTAGCAGTAGTGGTGGTTGCAAAAGCAGTAGTAGTAGCAGTGGTGATAGCAATAGTAAGTGTAGTAGTAGTAGTTGTTGTAGTAGTAGTAGTAGGAATAGTAGTAGAACTAGTTGTAGCAATAGTAGTAGTAATATTTGTAATAGTAGAAGTAATAGTAGTAGTAGTAGTAGTAGTAGGTGGTGTAGTAGTAGTAGTAGCAGCAGCAGCAGCAATAGAAGTAGATGTAGAAGTAGCAATAGTAGTCATTGCAATATTTGTATGAGTAGAAGTAGAAGTAGAAGTACTTGTAGTAGAAGTACCAGTAGTAGGAGTAGTATTAGTAGCAGTAGTAGTAGAAGTAGTAGCAGTAGTAGCAGAAGTAGTAGCATTAGTAGTAGTAGTAGTAGTAGTAGCAACAGCAGTAGCAGCAGCAGCAACAGTAGCAGTAGTAGTAGCAGCAACAGCAGTAACAGTAGTAGGAGAAATAGTAGTGGTAGCAATAGTAGTCACAGCTGTAGTTGTTGAACAATTAGTAGCAGTGCTAGTTGTAGTAGTAGCAGTAATCGCAGTAGTTGTTATTGTTGTAGCAACAGCATTAGTAGCAGAAGTAGTAGTGGCAGGAGAAGAAGTAATAATACCAGCAGTAGTTGTTGTTGTTGTTGTTGCGGTAGTTATTATTGTAGTAGTAATAGCAGTTGTAGTAGCAACAAAAGCAGTTGTATTAGTTACAGTAGTAGCAGTTGTGGTAGTAGCTGTAGTAGTAGTCTGTAGCAATAGTAGCAGCAGTAGTAGCAATAGTAGTAGTCATAGTCGTAGTACTTGTAGTAATTGTAGTTTTAGCACTAGTAGTGGTTGCAAAAGTAGTCATAGTAGGAGTAGTAGTAGTAGTACTAGTAGGAGGATGAGAAGAAGTAATAGTAGTAGTTGTTGTTAATGCATTAGTAGTAATAGTAGTAGAAGTAGTCATAGTACCTGTAGTAGCAGTAGTAGTAGTAGCATCAATAGTAGCAATAGTAGCAGCAGTAGTAGTAGTGGTAGTAGGTGTGATAATAGTAGTAGTAGTAGAAGTAGTAGTTGTAGTAGCAGTAGTAGTAGTAATAGTAGTAGTATTAGCAGTAGTAAAAGTAGTAGTAGTAGAAACAATAGTAGCAATAGTAGCTATGTTGTAGTAGCAGTAGTATTAGAGGTAGTTCTAGCAGTTGCTGTTGTAGAATTAGGCGTAGTTGTAGCAATCAAAGTAGTAGCAGTGGTAGTAGCAGTGGCAACAAAACTATTATTAGTAGCACAATTATGGATAGCAGAATTAGTAGTAGTAGTAGTAGTAGTAGTAGCAGTAGCTGCAACTACAATAGTAGTAGTTGTTGTTGTCGTAGTAGAAGTAGTAGTAGTAGTAGTAGTTGTTGTGGTGGTAGTAGTAGCAGTAGTAGTAGCAATAGTAGGATTTGCAGTAGTTATAGTAGTTGTAGGAGAAGTAGCAGAAGCCGTAGTAATAGTAGCAATAGTAGCTATACTATTAGTAGAAGTAGGAGGAGATTCAACATTGGCAATAGTAGCACTAGTAGTGGCAATTGTAGTAGTAGTAGAAGAAGCAGCAGTAGTAGCAATAGTAGAAGAAGTAGTAGTAGTAGTAGTAGTTGCAGGAGTAGCAGTAGTAATCATATTAGTAGAAGCAGTACTATTAGGAGTAGTAGTTATAGCAGAAGTAGTACTCGGAGAAGCTATTGTAGTAGTAGTAGTAGTAGTAGTAGTAGTAGTAGTAGTATAAGTAGTAGTAGCAGGAAAAGTAGCAGTAGTTGGAAAAGTATTAGTAGTAGTAGTAGTATCAATTGTAGTAGTGGCAACAGAACTGATTGCAATAATAGTTGAAGCAGCAGCAATAGCAGTAATAGAAGTAGAAGTACTAGTCATAGTTTTAGTGGCAGTAGTAACAATAGTAGCAGTAGCGTCATTACTATTATTAGTAGTACAAGTAGGGGTAGTTGATTTAGTAGTAGTAGTAGTAATAGTAGCAATGGTAGTAGTAGTTGTAGTTATTGTTGTTGTTGTTGTAGTAGTAGTAGTAGTAGTAGTTGAAGTGGTAGTAGTAACAGCAGTTGTTGTAGTAGTAGGAGAAGTAGTAGATGCTGAAGTAGTAGTAGCAGTAGCAGCAGTAGTTGAAGAAGAAGCAACAGTAGAATCAACATTAGCAATAGTAGTAGTAGTAGTGGTAGTTGTAGTAGTAGTAGAAGTTGCAGTAGCAGTAGCAATAGTAGCAACATTAATAGTAGTAGTAGTAGTTGCAGGAGTAGTAGTAGTGGTCATAATAGCAGTAGCAGTAGTGGTTGTGGTAGGAGAATTCGTTGTGGTAACAGTAACCGCAGTAGTAGTCATTGTAGTAGTAGAAGCAGTAGCAGTAGGAGTAGGAGTAGTAATAGCAGTAATAGTAGAAGTAGTAGACACTATAGTAGTAGTAGTAGTACAAGTAGCAGTAGTTGTAGTAGTCATGGTAGTAGTTGGAGAAGTAGTAGAAGTTGCAGTAGCCGTAGTCACAGTCATAGTAGTAGTAGTTGTTGTAGCTGTAGTAGTGGCAGTAGTACCAGTAGTAGTTGTAGCCGTAGTAGTGGTAGTAGTAGTAGTAGTTGCAGTAGTAGTAGTAGAAGTAGTAGTAGTAGTAGTAGTAGTAGTAGTAGTAGTTTTACTAGTACTGGTAGCACTAGTAGTAGTAACAGTAGTAGTAGTAGCACTAGAAGTAGTAGTAATAGTATTAGAAGTAGTAGTTGCAGTAGTCGTAGTTGTAGAAGTTACAATGGGAGTAGCAGTCGAGATAGTTGTCACAGTAGTAGTAGTAGTAGAAGTAGTGGGATTAGTAGGACATAGAGCAGGAATAGCAACAGTAGTCGTAGTAGGAGCAGTAGCAATAGTAGTAGAAGTAGTTGTAGTAGCTATGGCACAAGTAGTGGTAGTAGTTGTACTAGTAGTAGCAGTAGTAGCTGTGGCAGTAGTAGTAGCAGCAGTAGGAGGAGGAGGAGGAGGAGTAGTAGCAGTAATAGTAGAAGTTGTTGTTGTAGTAGTAGTAGTAGTAGCAATAGCAGCAGTAGTACCAGTAGTTGTAGTTGCAGTAGTAGCAGCAGTGGTAGTTATAGCAGTAATAGTAGCAGCCGAAGTATTAGTAGTAGAAGTATGAATAGTAACTATAGTAGGAGGACTAGTAGTAGCAGTAGTAGTAATAGTAAAAGTAGTTACAGTAGTAGTAGCAGTAGCAAAAGTAGTAGTAGCAGTAGTAGTTGTGGCGGTAGTTGTAGTAGTGTTAGTAGCAGCAGTAGTAGATGTGGATGTGGCAGTAGTAGTTGAAGAAATAGGAATAGTAATTGTCGCAATTGTAGTACTAGTAGCAGCAGTAGAAGTACCATTAGTTCCTGTAGCAATAGTTGAAGCAGCCGTAGTAGTAGCGGATGCAATACTAGCAATAGTAGTAGTAGTAGTAGTAGCAGTAGTTGTGGGAGTAGTAGTACTAGTAGCATTTATGGAAGAAGCAACAGTAGTTATAACAGCAGCAGTAGTAGTAGTAGTAGTTGTAGCAGTAGTAGCAACAGTAGAAGTAGTAGTAGTTATAGTAATAAGAGTAGTAGCATTAGTAGTAGAAATAGTAGTCATTGTAGTTATAGTAGTAGCAGTAGTAGCAGTCGTAACAGTTGTAGTTGTAGTAGTAGTAGTAGTAGTAGTAGTAGTAGTAGTAATAATAATAGTTGTAGAAGAAGAAGAAGTAGTAGTCGTAGTAATAGAAGCAGTATTAATAGTCATAGTAGCAATACTAGTACTGGCAGTGGTAGTAGCTGGAACATTAGTATTGGTACGAGTAGCAGTTGTAGTAGTAGCAGATGTGGTAGCTATACAAATAGTAGTAGGACAAGTAGTGGTAGTAGCAAAATTAGTAGATGTTGTAGTAGTAATATTTATAGTAGCAACGGTAGTAGTAGCAGTAGCAGCAGTAGTAGTAAGTGCACAAGTAGCAGTTGCAATAATAGTAGCTGTAGCAGTAGTAGTAGCCGTAGCAGTTGCAGTAGCCGTAGCAGTAGTGGTAGTAATGGTAGTAGTAATTGTAGTAGTAGTAGCTATTACTGCAGCAACAGTGGCATTATTAGTAGAAGTAGTAGTAGCAGCAGTAGTAATTTTAGTGGCAGTCAAATCAGTGGTTGCAGTAGTGGCAGTAATAGCAGCAACAGTCGTAGTAGTCATTGTCGTTGTAGTAGTGGTAGTAGTAGCAGTAGCAATAGTAGTAGCAATAGTTGCTGTAGTATTAGAAGTAGCAGCGGTAGTTGCAGTGGCAGCCAAAGAAGTGGTAGTAGTAGTAGCAGTAATAATCGTCATTGCAGCAGTTATAGTAGTAGCAGTCATATTAGCAGCAGCAGCAGCAGCAGTAGTAGTAGAGGTAGTTATAAAACTAGAAGTAGAAGTAGTAGTAGTAGTAGTAGTAGTAGTAGTAGTAGTAGTAGTAGTAGTAGTAGTAGTAGTAGTAGTAGTAGTAGTAGTAGTAGTAGTAGTAGTAGTAGTAATACTAGTAGTAGCAGTTGTAGTTGTAGCGGAAGTCGTATTTATTGGAGTAGCAGTAGCAGTAGTAGCAGTGGTAATTGTGGTAAGAGAAGTAGTATTAGTAGCAGTAGTAGTAGTAGCAGCATTAGTAGTATTAGTAGTTGTCGTAGTGCTCGTAGTAGTAGCCGCTATAGCAGCATTTGTAGTAGCAGTTGTAGCAGCAACTGTAGTGCTAGTAGTAGTTGTAGAAGCAGCAATAGTAGAAGTAGTTGTTGTTGTTGTAGCGTAGTGTAGTTGCAACTGCAACGAGGTGGTAGCGTAGTTGTAGTAAGAGGAGGAAGAATAGTGTAGTAGTAGTAGGGAGTAGATAATAATAAGTATAGTATAGTAGTAGTAGTATCGTAGTGTAGTAGTGATAAGTATTAGTAAGAAAAGTAGTAGTAGAAGAAATAGTTGTAGTAGTTTTAGTATTAGTAGTAAAAGCAGTGGGAGAAGAAATAGTTGTAGTAGTAGTTGCAGTAGTAGTAGTAGTAGCAGTAGTAGTAATAATAGCAATAGTAGCAGTAGTAGTAGGAGGAGGAGCAGCAGTAGAAGTAGTAGCGATAATAGCAGTTGTAGCAGTAGTAGCAGTAGTAGTACAAGTAGTGGTAATAGTTTAGTAGTTAGGGTAGTAATAGTAGAAGTTGTAGCAGTCGTAGTAGTAGTAATAGCGGTAGTAGTATTAGTAACAATAGTAGTGAAAGCAGTTGCAGTACTATTAGTAGTAGTTGCAGTAACAGTAGCACTTGTAGTAGTAGTAGTAGCAATCGTAGTAGAAGCAATAGTGCTAGCAGTACTAGTAGTAGTAGTATTAGTAGTAGTAGCAGCAGTGGTAGTAGAAGCAATAGTAGTAGTTGTAGCAGAAGTCGTCGGAGTCGTATTACTTGCAATAGTAGTTGTCGTAGTGGTGGTAGTAGTAGTGGTCGTAGCAATAGTAATAGTAGTAGTTGTTGTCGTAGCAATAGTAGTAGTAGTAGTAGGAGTACTAGCCTTAGTAGTAGAAATAGTTGTCTTAGTAGTTGTAGCAATAGTAGTAGTAGTAGTAGTAGGAGTAGTAGCCTTAGTAGTAGAAACAGTTGTCTTAGTAGTTGTAGCAATAGTAGTAGTAGTAGTAGGAGTAGTAATAGTAGTAGTAGCAGTAGTAGTAGTAGTAGTATTAGTAATAGTAGTAGTAGTTGCAGTAGTAGTTGTAGTTGCTGATGTAGTAGTAGTAGTAGTTATTATTGTAGCGGTAGCCCTAGTATTAGCAGTATTAGTAGTGGTAATAGCCGTAGTGGTAGCATAAATAGAAGTAGCAGTAGTAGTAGCAGAAGTAGTTAAACCAACTACAGTAGGCGCAATATTAGTAGTAGTCGTAGAAGTAGCAGTAGGAGAGCAGTAGTAGATGTTGTAGGAGAAATAATAGTGGTAGTAGGAGTAGCTATAGCAGCAATAGAAGTATAAGTAGTTTCAGTAACAGTAGTAGTAGGAGTATCAGTAGTACCAGTATTGTTTGTAGTGGTAGTAGTAGTTGGTGTACTAGTAGTAGTAGTAGTAGTAGTAGTGGTAGTAGCAGTAATAGTAGCGGTAGTAGTAGTAATAGTAGGAGTAGTACTAGTAGTAGTAGTAGTAGTACTAGAAGTAGTTGTAGTAGTTGGACTAGTATTAATAGTAGTGGTAGTAGTAGTAGTAGAAGTAGTAGCAGTAGTAGTTGGACATTATTAGTAGTAGTAGCAGTCGTAGTAAGAGTAGTTGTAGTAGTAGAAGGAGCAGTAGCTGTAGTAGCTGAAGTACCAGTTGCAGTTGCAGTAGTACAGGTTGTAGTAGTAGTATTAGTAGCAGTTGTTGTTGTTGTTGTAGTAGTAGTTTCGGAAATAATCATAGTAGTAGTTGTTGTTGTTGTTGTTGTTGTTGTAGTAGTAGTAGTAGTAGTAGTAGTAGTAGTAGTAGTAGTAGTAGTAGTAGTTGTAGTAGTTATAGTGGTAGTAGTAGTAGTAGTAATGGTGGTGGTGGTGGTGGTGGTTGTGGTTGTAGTAGTAGTAGTGGTTGCAATAGTAGCAAAAGTAGTGGTAGTAGCAGTAGTTGTAGTAGCTGAAACAACTGTAGTGGTTGTAGAAGTAGTAGCTTTAGTAGAAGTAATTGCGATAGTAGTGGCTATAGTACAAATAGCAACAAAAGTTGCCGCAGTGGTAGTAGTAGAAGTAGTAGTAGCATTAGTAGTGGGAGTATCAAAAGTAGCAGCTGTGGTTGTCATAGTTCTAGAAGTACGAGTAGTGATAATAGTAGCGGGTTCTGTAGTAGTAGTAGTAGGAGGAGTAGTAGTATAAGTTGTAGCAGTAGTAATAGTGGTAGTAGTTGTAGCAGTAGTAGTAAAAGTAGCAGTTGTTGCAATAATATTTGTAGTAGAAGTTGTTGCAACAACAGCAGCAGCAGTAGTAGTAGCAGTACCAGTACCAGTACCAGTAGTTGTAGTAGAAGCAATAGTAGTAGAAGTAGTAGTAGTGGTAGTAGAAATAGTAGTCATATTTGTAATCGCAATAGTAGTCGTCGTCGTCATAGTAGTAGTAGTAGTAATACTAGCAGTAGTAGTACTAGCGGTATTAGTGATAGTAGTAGTTGCAGTAGTAGTAGCAGTAGTAGCAGTAGTAGCAAAAGTAGTAGTATTAGTTGTTGTTGTTGTAGGAGTAGTAGTGGTAGTAGTAGTAGTAGAGGTAGTTGCCATTGTAGTATTAGAAGTGTAGTAGTATTAGTAGTAGTAAAATTTGTAGAAGCAGTTGTAGCACTAGTAGAAGGAGTGGTAGTAATAATAGGAGTAGTAGCAGTAGCAACAGTAGAAGTAAAACTAGCGGTAATAGCTGTTGTAGTAGGAGTATCAGTAGTAGTAATAGTGGTTGTAGTAGTAGTTCTAGTAGTAATAGCAGCGGTAGTAGCAGTAAGAGTAGCAGCAGTAGCAGTAGCAGGGGTAGTAGGAGTATCATTATTAAAAATAATAGTAGTTGTCGTAGTAGTAGATAGAGTAGTAGTTGTAAAAGTAGGCGTAGGAGTAGAGGAAATGGTAGCAGTAGTTATAGTAGTAGTATTAGTAGTAGTAGTTGCAGTAGTCATAGGAGGAGTAGTAGTAGGAGTAGTCGCAGCTGTAGGAGTAGCCGCAGCAGTTGTTGTTGTATTAGGAAAAGTAGTATTAGTATTAGTAGTAGTAGTAGTAGTAGTTGCCATAGAAATTGTAGTAGTGGTGGTAGTAATAGTAGAGGCTGTTGTAATGGTAGCAGTAGTCGTAGAAGTAGGAGAAGTAGTAGTAGCAGTAGTCCCAATAGCAGCTGCTGTAGAAGTTGTTGTAGTAGTAGTAGTCGTAAAAGTAGCAGTAGTAGAAATAGTTGTAGTAGTAGTAGTAGTAGTAATAGTAGTAGCAGTAGTAGTAGTTGTTGTAGCAGTAGTAGAGGTAGTAGCAAGGGCGGTAGCAGCGATAATAGTAGTATTAGTCATAATAGCAGTAGTAGCAGCAACAACAGTAGTAGTAGTAGTAGCGACACTCGTAGCAGTGGCAACAGTAGTTCTTCTACTAGTACACGGAGATGTTGTCCCAGTTGTAGTAGTAGTAGTAGCTGTAGTAGCAGTATGATCAGTAGTAATAGTAGCAATAACAGCAGTAGTTGCAGTACTAGTGGTGGAGTAGTAGAAGTAGTAGCAGAATAAATAGTAGTAGTGGTAGTGTTAGCAGTAGTAGTTTTAGTAGTAGTAGTAGTTGAAGTAGTAGTAGTAGCTGTAATAGTAGTAGCAGTAGTTGTAGTAATAGGTGAAGTAGTAGTAGTACTAGTAATAGTGGTAGCGATAGTAGTCACAACCGTAATAGTAGCAGTTGCTGTAGTAGTAGTATTAGTAGTAGCAGCAGTGGTTATAGTTGTAGAAGTTGTAGTAGTAGTAGTATAGTAGAAACACTAGTAGCAGTTGTAACAGTAGGAGTAGTAATAGTAGCAGTTGTAGCAGCAGTAGTAGCAATAGTAGTAGCAGTATTAGCAGTAGTAGTGGCATTAGTAGTAGTAGTAGAAGTAATAGAAGGAGTAGCAGTAGTAGTAGCAGAAGTAGTAGTAGTAGTAGCAGTAGAAGTTGTAGTAGGTGCAGCAGCAGTAGTACCAGCCACAGCTCTGGTAGTAGTTCTTGCATTAGTAGTAGTACTAGTAGTAGCAGTAGCCGCAGTAGCTATCATAGTGGTCGTAGATATAGTAGTATCTGTAGTAGTAGTAGTAGTAGTAGTAGTAGTAGTAGTAGTAGTAGTAGTAGTAGTAGTAGTAGTAGTAGTAGTAGTGGTAGTAGTAGTACTAGTAGCTGTAGTAGTAGTAGTAGCTATAGTAGTAGTTGTTGTAGTAGTGGTAGTAGCAACACCAGTAGATGTAGTAGCAGCAGCAGCAGCAGCAGTAGTAGCAGTAGCTGTTGTTGTAGTGGTAGAAGCCACAGTAGTTGTAGTAGTGGTAGGAGTGGTAGTAGTAGGAGTGGTAGTAGTAGCAGCTGTAATAGTAGCAGTAGTAGTAGGAGTAGTAGAATTAGTACTGGTTGTAGTAGAAGAAACAGTTGTATTAGTAGCATCAATAGTAGTAGCAGAAGTAGTAGTATTACTGGTAGTAGTTATGGTAGTAGTAGTAGTAGTATTAGGTGAAGGAGTAGTTGTAGCAGTAGTAGTGGCAGCAGTAGCAGTCGCAGCAATAGTAATTACAATGGTAGTTGTAGTAGTAGTCATAGTTGTAGTAGTAGCATTAGTAGCAGCAGCGGTAGCAGGAGTAGCTATTGTAGCAGAAGTAATTGTATTATTTGTAGTAGTAATTGTAGCAGTAGTAGCAATTATAGTACTAGTAGTGGTAATAGTAGGAGTAGTAGCAGTAGCAGTAGTAGCAATAGTAGTAGTATCAACGGCAATAGTAGTAGTAGCAGTAGTAGTATTAGAAGATGTTGTAGCAGAAGTTGTGACAGTTGTAGTATTGTTATTAGTATAGCATCAGTAGTAGTAGTTGTAGTAGTTGCAGTATTAGAAGTAGTAGCACCACTAGTATAAGTAGTAGTAGCACAATTTTAGTAGTTGTAATAGTAGCAGTAGTTGCAGAATTAGTTGTAGTAGTGGTTGCAGTAGTTGCTGTTGATTCGGCATTAGTTGTACCAGTAATAGCAGTTACGGTATTAGGAGTTGCAATAGCAGTAGTAGTAGCCATAGAAGTAGTGGCAACAGTAGCAGTAGTAGTAGTACTAGCAAAAGTAGGAGAAGCGACAGTAGTGGAAGTAGTAGTAGTAGTAGAAGCAGTAGGAGTTATGGCTATAGTGGATGTAGTAGGAGAAGTAGAGTAGTAGCAGTACTAGAAGCAGTAGTGGCAACTGCAGTAGCAGTAGTTGTTGCAATAGTAGTAGTAGTAGTAGTTATGTTGTTATTGGAGTAGTAGCAGTAGAAGTAGTTGTAGTAGTAGCACTAGTAGTAGCAATAGTAACAAAAATAGCAGTAGTAATACTATCAATAGGAATAAAAGTAGTAGTAGTGGCAGTAGCAGCAGTAGAAGTAGTATTAGTAGTAGTAGTATCAACGGTAGCAATAGTACTAGCGGTATTACAAGCCATAGAAGTAGCAGTAGCTGCAGCAATCGTAGAAGTAGTAGTAGTAGTTCTTGTTGCGTCGTGGCAGAAGTAGTAGTCGAAGTAGTAGATGTAGCAGTAGCGGTAGCATTACTGGTTGTAGCAGTAATAGTAGTAGTAGTAATAACTGTATTAATAGTAGCACTAGTAGTATCATAAATAGTAGTAGTAGGAGAATAGCAGTAGCAGTAGCAGTAATAGTAGTTGTAGTACTTGCAGTTGTAGTAGTAGAAGTAGCAGTAGTGGTAGCATTAATAGCAATAGTAATTATAGTTGTAGTATTAGCAGTAGTAGCAATAGTCGTAGCAGAAGTGGTAGAGTAGTAGTAGTAGTAGTAATATTAGTAGTATTAGTAGTAGTAGTAGTAGTAAAAAAAGTAGTAGTAGTATTATATATAGTAGTAGTAGTAGTGGTGGTAGTAGTAGTAGTTGTTGTAGTAGTAGTAGTAGTAGCAGAAGTAGTAGTACAGGTTGAATTAGTAGCAGCAGTTGCAGAAGTAGTAGTAGTAGGAGGAGGAGGAGGAGCAGGAGGAGTAGTAGTCGTCGTCGTAGTAGTAGTAGTAGTAGTAGTAGTAGTAGTAGCAACGGTAGTAGTTGTAGTAGTAACAGTAGAAGTAGCAGTAGTAGTAGCAATAGTCGCAGTAGTAGTAGTAGCAGCAGCAGCAGCAATAGTAGTAGGAGTAGTAGTACAAGTAGCAGTAGTTGCAGCAGTAGTAGGAGTTCCAGTAGTATTAGCAGCAGCAGCAACAGTAGTACCATTAGTATTAGTAGTAGTAGTAGTAGTAGGAAAAGTAGCAGTGCTAGCAGTAGTAGCATTAGTGTTTGTAGCAATAGTAGAAGTTATCGTGCAGAAGTAATAGTAGTAGTAGTAGTAGCCGTAGTTGTAGTAATAATAGTATTAGTAGCATTAATGGCAGAAGTAGTAGTAGTTTTAGCAGTAGTAGTAGTAGCGGTAGGTCTAGCAGCAGTAGCAGTAGTTGTAGCTATAATTGTAAGAGTAGTAGCATTAGTAGCAAAAGTAGCTGTTGTAGTAGTCGTAATAGTAGTAGCAGTAGTAGCCGCAGTAGCAGAAGTAGTGGTAGTAGCAGTCGTTGCAAAGGTAGTATTAGTAGTAGCAGCTGTAATAGTTGGAGAATAAGTAGTAGTAGTAGAAGTATTAGTAGTATTAATAGTCATAGTTGCAATACTTGGAGTAGTTGTGGTAGTGTTGGCAATAGTAGGATTAGTGGGAGTGGTTGTTGTGGTAGTTGCTGAGGTGGTAGCAGTATTAATAGCAGTAGGAGAAGTAGTAATTGTAGCAAAAGTAGTAGAAGTCATAGTAGTAGTAGTTATTATTATAGCAATAGTAGTAGTAGTAGTACCAGTATTAGTAGTAGTAGTAATTGTTGTTGTTGTTGTTGTGGTTCTAGCAGTAGTAGTAGTTATTGTTGTAGAAGTACTAGTAGTAGCTATAGTAATTCTAGTGGCAGTCAAAGAAGTGGTTGCAGTAGTAGCAGAGTAACCATAGTAACTGCATTAGTAGTAGTAGAAGTCGTAGCAGCAGTAGCAGCAGCAGCAGTACCAGAAGAAGTAGTAATAGAATTAGAAGTAGTAGCAGTTGTTGTAGTAGTACTAGTAATAGTAGTAGTGGTAGTAGTAGTAGTAGTAGTAGTAGTAGTAGTAGTAACAGTAGTGATAGTAGCAGTAGTAGGAGTAGTAGTGGCAGTAGCAGTAGAAATACTAGCAGAAGTAACATTAGTAGAAGCAGTAGTAGTTGTTGTAGTACTAGTAGCAGTAGTAGTAGTGATAGTAATAGTAGTTGTTGTAGTGGTAGTAGTATGTGCAGTAGTTGTAGTAGCAGTAGCTGTAGTGGTAGCAATAGTAGTAGTAGTAGTAGTAGTAGTAGTAGTAGTTGTTGTAGTAGCTGTAGCAGCAGCATTAGTAGTAAAAGCAGTAGTAGTCGTTGCCGCACTAAAAGTAGTAATAGCCATAGTTGTGGTGGTAGTAGTAGTAGTGGTAGAAGTAGAAGAAGTAGTTGTAGTTGTAGGAGTAGTAGTTGTAGCAGTTGTTGTAGTAGTAATGGTAGTAGTATTAGTAGTCGTTGTAGTAGTAGTAGAAGAAGAAATAGTTGTAGTAGCAGTAGTATTATGAGGTGGAGAAGTTGTTGTGGTAGTAATAGTAGATGTAGTAGCAGCAGCAACAGTAATTGTAGTAGTAGAAGTTGAAGTAGAAGTAGCAGTAGTAGCAGAAGTAGTAATCATTGTAGCAGTCATAGTAGTAGCAACATTAGTACCAGAAGTAGCTGCAGAAGTAGTAGTAGTAGCAATAGCAGTCGTACCATCTGTAGTAGTAGTTGTAGTAGCAGAAGTCGTAGTAGTAGCAACAGTAGTAATGGCATCAACAGTTGCCGCAGAAGTTGTAGTAGTGGTAGTAGCAGCAGCAATAGTAGTAGTTGTAGCAATAGTAGTAGTAGCAACTAATGTAGTAGTAGTTGTTGTTGTTGTTGTTGTTGTTGTGTCGCAGCAGAAGTAGTAGTAGCTGTAGTAGCAGTTGTAGCAGTAGTAGTTGCAGTGGAAAGAGCATAAGTAGTTCTTGAAATAGTAGTAGCAAAAGTAGTAGTAGGAGAAATTAGTGTAGTAGTACTAGTAGTAGTAGTGGTAGAAGCAGTATTAGTAGTAGTATTTGTAGTAGTGGTAGTAGTTGTAGTTGTAATAGTAGTAGCAATAGTAACAATAGTTGCAGTAGTAGCAGTAGTAGTAGTAGGAGAGGCAGTAGCAGTAGCAGCTATTTCAGTAGTAGCAGTAGCAATATAGTAGTAGTACTAGTAGTAGTAGCAATGATTGTCATAGTAGCAGAAGTAGTATTAGGAGTAGTAGTTGTAGTAGTTGCAGTAGAAGTAGGAGGTGTAGCAGTAGTAGTTTCTGTAGTAGTAATTGCAGTATCGTAGCAGTAGTAGTTGCAGCAGTTGTAGTAGTAGTAGTAGTGGTTGTAGTAATAGAAGTAGTAGTAGCAATAGCATTAGTAGTAGGTTGAGTAATAGTAGCTGTAGTAGTAGTAGCAGGAGTAGCAGCAATTACAGTAGTAGAAGTAGTAGTAGTAGTAGGAGTACTAGCAGTAGAAATAGTAGCAGGAGTAGCAGCAGTAACAATAGTAGAAGTAGTAGTAGTAGTAGTAGTACTAGCAATAGAAGTAGTAGTTGTAGTAGCAGTAGTAGTAACACTAGTTGTAGTAGGAGAAATAGTTGTAGCTGTTATTATCGGAGAAGTAGTAGTAGTAATACTAGAAGAACTAGTAGTAGGAGAAGTTGTGACAGTGGTGGTGGTGGTAGTAGTAGTAGTAACAGTAGCAGTATAAGTAACAGTAGTAGCAGTAATTGTAATAGTAGTAGTAACATTAGCAATAGTAGAAGTAGTAGCGGTAGTAGTAGCAATTGTTTTAGCATTAGTGGCCGTTGTAGTAGTAGCAGTAGAAACAGTAGCAGTGTTGTAGCAGTAGAAGTAGAAGCAATAGTAGTAATAGTTGGAGAAGTCGTAGTAGTAGTATTAGTGGTAGCAATAACAACAATAGCAACATTAGTAGTTGTAGTAGTAGTAGTTGTAGTGGTAGTAGTAATAGTGGTAGTAGTACTAGTAGTAGTAGTAGCAGCTGCATTAGTAGTAGTAGTAATAGCAAAAGTAGCGGCAGGAGCACTAGTAGTAGCAGTAGTAGGTGTAGCAGTTGCAGTAGTAAGGGTAGTAGTAGTATTAGTAGTAGTAATAGTACTTGTAGTTGTAGTGGTAGTAGTAGCAGAAGTGGCAATAGCAATTGTAGTAGTAGTAGTCACAGAAGTAGTAGTACTAGTGCTGGTAGTAGTAATATTAGATGTAGTCACTGTAGTAGTAGCCATAGTAGTGGTTACATTAGTAGCAGTTGTAGGAAAAGTAGTAGTAGTAGTTGCAGCTGCAACAGCAGTGGCAGCAAAGTAGTATAGGTTGTAGTAATATTAGTAGTAGTAGTACAACTAGGAGTACTAGTAGCAGGTGCAGTAGTAGTAATCATAGTAGTAATAGTAGCTGTTTTAGTAGTAGCAGCAGCAGAAGTGGCAGTAGTAGTAGTAGTAGTAGCAGTAGCAGTAGTAATACTAGTAGTAGTAGTCGTAGTGATAGTAGTGGGTGTAGTACTACTAGTAGCAGTAGCAGTAGTAGTAGAAGTAGAAGTAGTAGTAGTAGTAGTACTAGTCGCAATAGTAGTAGTAGCAATAGCTGTAGTAGTAGGGGAGGTAGTACTAGTAGTAGCAATAGTAGTAGTAGTAAAAGTAGAAGTAGAAGAAGTAGTAGTAGTATAGTGGTAATAGTAGTGGCAGTAGTGGGAGTAGTAGTAGGAATAGGTGTAGGAGAAGGAATAGTAGTATGAGTAGTAGTTGTCATTGGAGTAGTAATAGTCATATTAGTAGTAGTATTAGGAGTAGCAATTGTGGTAGTAAAAGTCATAGTAGTAGAACTAGCATAGGAGTAGTAGTCATTGTAATATTTGTCATAGTAGAAGTAGTAGTAGTAGTAGTAGTAATAGAAGTATTACTCATAGTAGTAGTAGCAGTAGTAGCAGCAATAGTAGTATAGTAGTAGTAGTCCTAGTTGTAGTAGCACTAGCAGTAGTAGTAGTAATAGCCATAGAAGTAGGAATTGTAGAAGTAGTAGTTTGTGTATTAGTAGTAGTAGCAGTAGTTGTAGTACTAGAAGAAGTTCTAGCAATAGTAGTAGTAGTAGTAGGAGGAGGAGGATGAGTAGTAGTAGTAGTAGTAGTGGTAGTAGTTGTAGTAGTAGTTCTAGTAGTAGTAGTAGTAGTACTTGTTCTAGTAGTAGTAGTAGTAGTAGTTGCAGTAGTAGATGTAGTGAAGCCGTAGTAATAATAGTAGTAGTAGTAGTTCTAGTAGCAACAACAATAGTAGTATTAGTAGTAGTAGTAGTAGCAGCAGCAGTAGCAGTAGCAGTAGCAGTTGTAATAGTAGTATTTGTCTTGATAGCAATAGTAGCAGTTGTAGAATTAATAGTAATGATAGTAATAGTAGTAGTAGTAGTAGTAGTAGTAGTAGCAGTAGGGGTAGTAGTAATAATAGTAGTAGTTGTTGTTGTTGTTGTTGTAGTAGTAATAATAGTAGTAGTAGTTGTTGTTGTTGTTGTAGTAGTAATAGTAGAAGTGGTAATAGTAGTTGAAGTAGTAATAGGAGTAGTAGTAGTAGTAATCGGTGAAGTGGTAGTAATAGTAGTAGTAGTAGCAGTAGCAGTAGTAGTAGAATTAGCACGCGCAGTAGAAGTAGAAGTAGTAGTAATAGTAACAGTTGCAGTAGAAGTAGTAGTAGTAGTAGTACTTGTAGTAGTAGTAAAAGTAGTAGTAGCACAGCAGCAGTAGACGTAGTAGTAAGTGGTGTAGTACTACTATTAAGGCATAGGAGAAGTGGAGTTATAAGAGTAGTAGTAGTAGTAGATAGTAGCAGTAGTAGCAGGAGGAGTAGTAGTGTAGTAGGAAGCATTGTCCCCGTTGTAGTAATAGTCATGCAAAGTAGTAGATAGTAGTAGTAGTAGTAGTCGTGCAAGTAGTTGTTGTTGTTGTTGTTGTTGTAGTAGTAGTAGTGGTGGTGGTGGTGGTGGTAGTGGTGGTAGTAGTAGTAGTCATAGGAGCAGCAGTAGTATTCGTAGTAGCATTAGTAGTCCTAGAAACAGCAGTAGTAGCAGTAGTCATAGTAGTTGTAGTACCACGAGTTGCACTAGTATTAGTTGCAGTGGTAGTATTAGAAGTAGTAGTTGTTGTTGTTGTATTATTATTAATAGTAGTAGTAGTAGTAGCAATTGTAGCAGTAGTAGTTGTAGTAGTAGTAGAGATTGAAGTAGTAGTAGTAGTAGTAGTAGTGGAAATAGTACTAGTAGCAATAGCAGTAGTAGTAGTCGAAGTGGAAGTAGTAGTAGTAGCAGGTGTAGGATATGTAGTAGTAGAAGTAGTAGGAGGAGGAGTAGTTGTCGAAGCGGGAGCAGTAGTAGGAGCAATAGTAGAAGTAGTAGTAGTCAGAGTAGGAGTAATAGTAGTAGGAGTATTAGTTGGAGTAGCAAAAGAAGTAGTAGCATTGGTCGTTGTAATAGTAGAGGTAGTGGTAGTAGTTGGAATAGTAGCACTAGTAGTAGTAGTTGTTGTCTCAGAAGCAATAGTTTCAGTAACAGTAGTAGTAGTAGAAGTAGTAGCAGCTATAGTAGTTGTTATAGTAGTTGTTGTGGTAGTAGAAGTCGTGGTAGGAGTAGCAATTGGAGAAAGAGTTGGAGTAAAAGTAGTACTAGTAGAATAATTGTAGTAGAAGTAGTACTACTACTAGTAGTAGTATTAGTAGTTGTTGTAGTAGCAATAGGAGTAGTTCTTGTCGTAGTAGTAGTGTTAGCAGTAGGAGTAGTAGTAGTAGTAGTTATAGTAGGAGAAGTTGTAGTAGTCATATTAGTGGCAGCAGCGGTAATAGCAACTGTAGTAGTAGTAGAAGTTGCAGTAGTAGTAGTAGTGGTGGTAGTAGTAGCAGAAGTAATATTAGGAATTGTAGTGGCAGTAGTTGTAGTAGAAGTAGTAGTAGTAGCAATAGGTGCAGCAGTAGCTGCAGTTGTAGTAGTACTACTACTACTAGTTGTAGTTGTCGTAGTAGTTGTAGTGGTAGTAGAAGTAGTAGCTATAGCAGCAGCAATAGTAGTAGTTGTAGTAGTAGCAGAAGTAGTAGTAGAAGAACCAGTACTAGTAATAGTACCAGTAGCAGTAGTAGTAGTAATAGGTGCAGTAGTAGTGATAATAGTGGCAGTAGCATTAGTGGCAACAGTAGTAGTAGTAATGGTAATAGTAGCAGTAGTAGTTGCCATAGTAGTAGTAGTAGAAGTTGCAGTAACAGGAGTAGTAGCAGTAGCTGTAGCAGTAGCAGAAGTAGAAATAGAAGTAGAAGTAGAAGTACTAGTAATAATTGTAGCAGTAGTTGTGGTAGTAATTGTGGTAGTAGAAATAGCAGTAGTAGCAACAATATTAGTAG